>JAYMFD010000689.1:0-48592 GCA_035771175.1 Paratinospora sagittata
TGATATATGTTTCAGTAGAAAAATAAACTGAGAATTAGTGAAAATATGAATTGGAACTCTATTTTCACCGTTCTTTCTTGTGGAAATATCTAGATTGACCACAGAAACGAGCTAGTAGTTTCTTTAACTGCGTATGAGTCCTAAATGGAGTTGAAATCTAAATTCACAGAATGTGTATAATATTTTTAAGGTTGATCTTTATTATTGGTGATTTGAAGTGAGTTGAGAAATTAAATATATAAATAGATATGAATAAATGAAATTGAATTATGGAGTGGTTGTGACAGGTTAAGTTAGTTGGATTTATGGATTTAAATTGGAGCTAGACTCGAAAGCGACGGTGATGATATTTAAGTTGAAAAGTCCTGTACAGTGAGTATATTTTCTTGATTTTGGTTCTTATATGACATTTTATATATATGAAATGTTTGAATGTAAATATGTTATGCATATATTGTTGCATTGTGTTTTAATTTGCATTCATAAATGATATTTTTGGCATTTGGAGTATGTGAGACGTGCGAAGGCATATCACATATGTTGTCATTTCGTTAAGAATTAGACCCGAATGAGTGTTATGCGTAACCTCATTATCAGTAGGTCTGTCCTAACAAAAATTGGAGATCCTTGAATTGACTGTGAATTGGGTAATGAGAGGCTGTGGCTACCTTGTAACGACCATACAAGGGTTAGACCCGCTCTCTTTCCTTGAAGGAGGGTGATGGTAAATTTGTTTTATGAAACTGTGCATTGGTTTATTGAATGAGCATAACTATATCTTGTGTGCATGTATCTTATTTTGATGAATGTTGAATATGTGCTTTTGAAATCATTTTAAATGCCATGTTTCCCTAAATGCATAAAATTGCCATATCAAGAGATATATTCACTGAGCTGTTGATTGCTCACTCCATTTCCTCCAATATTTCAGGTATTGAGTCGAAGGGAAAAGGAAAAATTCGTGAGTGATAATCATGTGAGCCTTCGTCTGGTATGTGTATGTATGCATTGGAAGATATGAGTTATTTTTCTTTACTTTGATAAGTATAATTATCACATACTGTATCTATATTATCACATAGATGGGTTGTAAGAAAACATGGATTTTGATTTGATATTTTGGATTATACAATGCTTGTGATGATGGAATGGGATGATTGTAAGTATCTATCATGTGAGAATTTGATGTGTGAATGAATGGAATGATTATATATATCTATATTGGATTTGATTTGTGGTATATCAAGAAAAAAATGTGAATTATCCATTTTATAGGGAGGTGCTGTCAAAATTTCTGAAAATGTTGAGAATTATTGTGAATGTCCGTTGAGGCTGACAGTGTATTATATATTGTATATGGGATGTACAGTGTATAGTACACTGTGCCGGTCATGACGTCAGCCTACGTCAAGGGCGTCGTGATAGAAAGATTTTCGACATTTGATCAATTGAATCGGTAAGAAATGCATGTTTTAATGATTTTTTTTGTTTCTATCTATTCATGAAACGAAGCATGTATGGACGTTTTTCGATGAATTTTGTGCGAAAAAAAGACAAGAACGAAGCTCGTCACCATGGAAGAGATTCGTCCTAGGGTCGGCCACCCAGGGTCTACCTGTACAAAGGTCTTGTTTGGTAAAGCTTTTGCTTATAGCTTTTAGCTTATGAAAAAGTGATTACTACAAAAGCGATTTTTAAAATGTTTTTTCCACCCTGTTTGTGAATTAGAGAAATAGTGATTTTGAAAATTATAAAACTGTTTGTTTAAAATTGGAACAAGTGCTTTTCTCATTAATTGACAAATTTGAGGGTACAATCGTCACTTTTTTTTTAAGTCGTAGAAGCTGAAGTCGAGAAGCTGGTAGCAAGCAGCTTCTCCAAATTGCAGAAAATTTGCGGTTTTGAACTGTTAGTTTTTTTCCCAAACAGCTCTTTTGCGCAGATTTTGCTTCAAAATGGTTGAGAAGTTGTAAAGAAGCGGTACCAAACAAGGCCAAAGTAGGGTCGACCATACTTTGTATAAGTCGGCTTTAATTGGCCGACCCTGAAATGTTTTTTTTTTGTTTTGAAAATACTAATTAACCATTTTATTGTGTGCAACTATGTTGAGGACACGCAACACCACTTTTACTGAGCAAAGTGGGTCACACACTTGACCTACAACATCAGAAAGAAGATGTTGGCATACGAAAACCAGTTTATCAGCCATGGCAAATGTTGCACACCGAGAAGAACAAGTAGACGAGACAAACGCACAACACACTGGCCAGGAGAGCCAATACACCAAAGAAGATGATAATGCCCCTGTCTCATTTCTGGGAAGCCCTACTGATCCCTCTGTCCTTACTAGTTTCAAGAATCATATTGTTGCAAATGTATGGGTTGGCGACGTAAGTATTCATCCCTAGTGTGTAGTTAATCTGTTGTTGACAGTTATTTCTTGTTAATATTGACTATTCATATTTGTTTTGGTTTTTTATTTTGTTCACAACATGACCCCTACTTAGGTGTATAAATCATGGAGCACGGGTGGGTGATTGGGATCTCAAATGCCACCCCGAGCAAGAATGACTCCAAGAAATTATAGAGGGATCTGGGTTGAGTTCCCTAATTGGTTGCTCGTACACGCACGTCAACAAAAAACTGATTGTTGTGTTCGTGGAGAGATGACAACTAAAGATGAACACATTTCACCTTCCTTTTGGTGAAATGACAATGACACTTGACGATATTGCGATGCTTCTCAACATTCATATCACAGGCAGAGTCGCTTAGCCATACCAATGGACAATGTCATGACCCACTCAAAGTGACGTCATGACCGACACAGAACCCCAAATATATCCACCAACAATACATTGGGATCCTGCCAGCCTCACAAAACAACTAGATAGACCAATCACAATTATTCACAATTACCAAAAACCACATCCATCCAACTATAAGATCATCAAAAGATTACAACATTTAATCAACCTCAAAAGCTTCACATAGATCTCACATATGTCTAGGTGATACATATACTGTATGAGTGTTATTTACAACATATACATCCCAAAATAACAATAAAACAAAATTCCAAAAGAAAACGCCACCTACATCAAGTGGACTAGGAAAGCTCTTCACGGATTAGCTTTTCCCTTTCCTTTACGATCGACACCTGAAATAAGGTGAGGGGAGAGCTTCAACTAGCCCAGTGAATATTCGATCATAAGCAAAACTACATATGCATAATAAACAAATCCATGACATGAATGAATAATCCATTTCAAATCAATAATATGGTGCACATTCACGTACTAATACATGCTCATGATAATGTCCAATGCATTTGATTTCTCATAAAAACCCATGCAACTTCCACCATCCACATAGTGAGTGTGAGATGCCCCGGTCACGCCGTAAAGCCACACGGACCCCACTTTACTCATGTTTTGGAACTTTCCTCTCGCCCCGGGTTCGCGCATACCTAATGGTACTAATTCCCAAAACTCATCGCCCATATTGTCAATACTTTACTTAAGTAAAGTCCATGACTTGCCGTGATATTTCCAAACCTTTCATGCTTACAATCCAATGCAATACATACATACATATATATATATATATATCAAAATCATTTTCTATCTATATGTCATACATAAAATGCCAATGAAAGAATACTCATAGTTGATTGGCTAGATTAGCCAATCAAAATCCCAACCAAAATAAGCACTAGGATGCCACCATTTATCCTTCAATGAAAACAACATCCAAATCATGTAATTAGCCCCTAATTGGCACAATTAGGACACTTGGATCTTTTACAAACCCTGCATACAATTTAGGTTCATACATCCATCAATAACAGTCCAGACACATGCCAAAATCCATGATTTTAGCCTCAATCATAAGCCAACATCTAGCATATGCCCCAACTTGAGGAAAATCTCTACATTAGCCAATTTGTCCAATTACACTAAACAACATGCCATACAATGGGGAAACCCAAATTAACATCATACTCTATTTAAGCATGTCATAATAACCAACATACGTCACATGCACTCCCATAGCACAACCTTAAGTCAAAAATCTAGGGCTAGGTCACCATGTATGGAACTCCACCAATTTCACCATAGAAATTGGGGGAAAAGCTTCCATTGAACTCAATTCCAAATACAAGTCTAGCCATCTCTAACCCATAATTTAGTTCAATTTTGGTCCAATTAGACAAATCTCATGTCAATTAAATCAAGTGACTTAAATTAGATCAAAAGCCCCAATTTTGGGCAAAGTCCCAAAATCATGACCTTAGCCAATTTGAACTACACATAGGGTTTCCAACTTGCATAACCACCAATTTACACCATCATTCATTTAGAATGAAACATTTATTCAACATAATTTACATGCACACAATATGGAAAACCCCAAGTCCACTTTCTAGTCTTAGGTCCATTACAAACAACCCCACCAATTTCTTGCTAAAAATTGGGGATTTCACCATTAATGATTTCTAAACTACACCTAATCTCACATATATAATATGCAAGGTCAAACTCATACAAGTGTTCATCCACCACTTCATCAAATCCGAAATTTAAGTGTAGAGAACACTATGAATGTAGATTTAGGTCAAGGAAGGTTATTTTCACCATTAGCAAACTCAAATGAGTACATGCAAACCAACCCTATGTTAGAAACAATTTCAAACCGTGACCCATACCATTTCTTAGATCAAAATAGAGCTCATTACCATGATTCAAGAATAATTTGTGAAAGAGGAAGGTAAATCACACTTACCTTGGAAGAGATTGCGCAAGAATCACCTAGAATCTTGAAGTTTCTCTCATCTTCTGTTTCTCCTAGTTTTTCCCCTCTCAAGTGCTCAAAGTGTTAAATGAGAGACATATGAGGGTATACATGGTTTAATACACGAGTGGGGCCCTCATAAAAATTGCCAATTTTCTCATTTTTTCCAGCTGGAACGCATTCCAAAACACCATTCAACCACCTGGAAATGCGTTTCAGCAATGGAGAAATGCGTTTTAGGTTTCCAGATTTTTTTTATTATTCCTCTTTTCACTATACGCTCAATACACATTAGAATTTCGCGTATAATTGGTCAACTTATACGTAAAAAATGCTCCGGAAGCGTTTCTAACATCCTCTCGCCCATTCGGGCACAAGACATGGACCTATGAAATAAAAAACCACATACATACACGTATCCGGGTACTCTATGGTCAAGATGACATTATCCTAAGGTACGGGCGTTACAAACAACAACGATGCAGTCGAATTACTAGTGCAAGGGTTGAGAGTTTCATTCGATGATAGAAGGGAAAAGGGAAATTTGTGGCTAATCACTGGTTGAAAGCCCTATTTGGTAGCCCCAAGAAAGGATGCGTCCCCTACTCCCAGTGGAGTGCACGAAGCGGGCATTTTTATTGTTTCTGCTAGGCTGCACACTGTTCTGCGACAAGACATCAACACGGGTCCTCGTCGCTTATCTTTAATTGCTCATGCACGTGCACATGATTCATACGCATTCATGGGGTATCGCATGTCTTGCCTATTTGTATCGTCAACTTGGATGTGCGACAAGGGCTTCGGTTTGTCAAATTGCAGTGTATCTCACCTTGCTTGAGGTATATATGCATCATTTTACACTTAATGTTTGTTCTATATCAATTGATATCAAGATGTTTTGGTAAGGATTTTAATACAAAATGTGTATGATAAGGTTGGTTGGATGACCATTTTCCTTTAATTTGTCTTTGTGTCAACCCTTCATATCAAAATAATCTACCATGGACGCAATTATCTGTGGGCCCTAAAAAAAGAGATGGAATTAGCTGAGGATCACGTGATAACACTGCGTAGGGTACTCGACATATTATGCCCTCACGAGGTCAATGAAAAAGTTTAGGAATTCAATGCAATTTTAATACCATTGAATTTATAACTAGGACTTTGAGTAACATTGTGTTGTTTGGGTAATTTTTATATTGAATTTGTTCTGGTTTGTTGGGACTCATACTTTGATTTGAGAAAGACTCTGCCAATCTCGGAGGTTGTTTTCTTTTTGTTGTATAAAA
Organism: Paratinospora sagittata; assembly: GCA_035771175.1. Taxonomy (NCBI): domain Eukaryota; kingdom Viridiplantae; phylum Streptophyta; class Magnoliopsida; order Ranunculales; family Menispermaceae; genus Paratinospora; species Paratinospora sagittata. Next base: position 6,084 of record JAYMFD010000689.1, read on the forward strand.
TGCATGGACGTTGTGGATGATAGGGTTCTTCGCCAGTTAGGCCATGTACAGACAATTCCTCCACGACATTTTCGTCCATTACGAGCAAGTCGAGGTTTATCAACGGGCCAATACCAAGTGAAGTATTTTTATGATCAGATATGGGAGAGATGGGATAATGGTACACTTTTTGCTCGCGGACGTGGTAAGCGTCTAAGCAATACAGGGGATGCGGCTCCGGGCTACCTCGAGTAGTTTACCTCTATATCTCACCCGATCATTGAGAACCCAACACGTTAGGATCCTGTCAACCCTTAACAAGGATATATGTGTTATGATGATGCAACCCAGGTAATAAAGTTTGCATTTCTTTCTTTTTTCTTTATATCGAATTGGATTTATCTGTCACTTACATGTAATTGTTTATTTGCATTGGGATATATATATAACAGTGGAACAGACGAGTCATGAACATCGCATTACAATGGATGCTCATGCCTGAACTAGAAGTAACAATTCGTAGCGCGAGACTCGCCATGGAGTCAGTTGTTTGTGTTTTGTCTAGGTTGAACATTTGTGATGAAGCTAGGCCTTCCTTTACGATGAAAAAAGAGCAGGGGCCATCAATCCCAAGGGGCGATGAAGCGGGTTCGTCAGTGGTTCGAGCATATTCATGCAAGCGGAAAAAATAATAACTTCATTAGCTAATGTTTGTTTATTATTTTTTTTAGGATGCGAGTACATGTAATGCATTTGCTTGTTGATACTATTTCGAAGAAACTTGATAATCATGTATCTTGATACGATTTTGAAAATTTGGTGAATGAAATTTCCTATATTTTGATACTACTGTGTATGTATCGGTTGTTATATTTGTCCTTGAAAAGTTGTCTTTATAAGTCTATGAACATGACTATCAACATTCGGACCTCGTTTGGGCGGTGGGGAGTCGTACCCCATCCGTACCCCATATGGTGCAAACGATTGTGAAACGGTAGCCCACCGTCCAAACTAATCTGGAATGGTTGTAAATATGTCAAAATTGTCATGAAATGCATCTTAATGCAATATGGAATGTGAAAATGCAAAAAAACTGAGAATTAAGAGGGTTGGGCAGTCATCACTGACCCTTACATAGTGGGGTCGGTCCCTTCTGACTGACCAATACTTCTCTATTTGGTGGGACAGAACTGACCCTACTGTGTAAGGGTCAGCCATGAGTGGTCGACCCTCCTATATTTCGATTTTTTTTTTGGCATTTCCACATTTCATGTTTCATTGGGATGCATTCCATGACAATTTTGACATGTTTACAACTATTCTGGGTTAGTTTGGACGATGGGGTATCGTTCCCACCTCTAAACTCTAATGTGAGGTACGGGTGAGAAACAATTATCTTGGAAACAGACCACCCATCCAACAACTTCGTCAATTTTTGTAGTACGCACATGTAATTGTCTTTGTTTTCAGATGCCATATACATAAATGTCACTGAAAATGTCATATATGTCGATGTGACACCAATAATCTCCAATAATGGAAATCTGAACTTGTTTATCTTGTATGTACAATCCATCAACAACACATATGGAAAGCACCTCAGAAGATCTACTGAAATAGTGAGCCCAAAATATATCTTAAACAATATTGATGCGTTATTTGCACCTGTGCCACTCGACGTACTTCTCTTCTTCCAACTTGTGCAAAAGTTGTTGCATCTGAGATCTGCCTCCATATTCGAACAACCTATGATTTTTTCTTGCATTGTATATTGTCTTCAGCGTCAATGCATTACTGACATTTCTTTCCTTTAAAGTCATCAATATGTCTTTTGGTCGGACATTACTCTTTGACATATGTACCATGACTTCTACTTCGTCATTATTCAACCTCCTGGCTTGTGATTGTCCTTCAAAGTACTTTGCAGCAGGGTGGTTATGGGTGCCACATGCAACTTTTAACGTCCGCTCACTGTCCCGAGGGTTTTTGCCATTTAACAAGAAAGGTCATTCGCACTTCTTCGTGTCAGTTTGACTTATCTTTGCCTTATTACCAACATAAGATTGTTGAGCAGTGCATTTATGATGGTCATATCTCTCGCAAGCAAAATTGACTCGGCCTCACCTACCATTACCCATGGCATCTTAGTTTCGGATTATTATCACCAATCCATTTCTTTTACCAACATCTTAGACCTAGGGACGAGTTCCTCTTGCGTACTGAACTCCCTGTCGGAGGTGAATTGTTTTGTGTAATCAACTACCATTGCAAGACAAGGTTCTTCACCCTGAAATTATGCAAAATTTTATAATTAGACAAATAATAACCAAATAAGATCATAAATGACATCAAATAAACTTTCACGACCCACGATTAGTGACATCATGAACGGCACGGAACCCCTAGGTATACCCTCTGTCACACCCTGGGTTGCACAGCGTGCCCCCTACCCAGGTGCGGGCGCACCACCGCAGTGGAGAACGCCTAGCCATTATATATCCACAGTATTGTCTTCATTGGGGTCCACATAACACTACACGCACCCAACGACCTTTGTCCTTTCCCTATGCAGAACACTGCACAGCCCAGGGGCCTCCCCCAAGTTCGAACTCGCAACCTCTTCCTCATAAGGTTAGATTTCGCAACTTGAGTACCCATTGAACCAAATGGGGGAGGCCCTGCACTATTCATAAATAGTGGGGACAAATGATTCCGTGTACAAGAGACGTCCTTGTGTGGCGGTGGCTGTACCGGGAACAATATTATGGATCCATAATGGCTGGCGTTCGCCCCGAGGGGGTGCGCCCACACCTGGGTAGGGGGCACGCTGTGCAACCCAGGGTGTGACAAATATACTAACACCTACAGCAAAAAAAGTACGGGAAATGCTCCGCAGTCAAGCTTTCCCCTTCCCTCCTATTAGAACCTGAAATGATAAGGATGAGGTGTAAGCTACAACAAGCTCAGTGAATGTCTTCTACAAGTGGCAATATACATGCATTTATATAAAACATGGCAAGATCATAAAAGCTTTTGAAATAACATGGTGATAAAACAAGATTACATACATGCCAATATAATGCATCATGTCATTACCCAAGACAATGCATATTATTTTTCTAAACATGTCAATGCAATCCTAAAACCTCATGAGCAACGACGATCAAAAGCTTGGGTTCGCGACCCTCAGAGCATGATCCGACCAAACAATACTCGTATCTAATAGGATTCCTGAAGTTGTGTAGCTAATAGGATCAGCTCACCAAGACACGTACCATGTCTATGCGATCCTACCTACACAAGCCATAAAATCCTCTGCAAGGTACACAACTGAGGATACTTACGAGATTTCCCAAAGGAAACCCCAACTAGGAGACCTTACAACCCAATTGATAACCCAAACAGACTATGCTCAAATTCATTTCATGAATCAATTAAAAGCATGCATATGACATATATATATATATATATCAATTCAAATCAATTTATGTAATACAATGCCACATATATAGAAACCACAAGTAAAGGAACACTCACAAATGATTGGCTAGGCTTAGCCAATCTAATTCAACCACAATCAGAACAAGGCACAAGGATGCCACCAAGACTTCTATGCACTTCAACTACCAATTGGCTTAATCGGGTCGCTTAGATCAATCACAATCCTTGTATATGACATGGTTCATTCTTCATTAAAATCAGTCCAAGTGGATGACATTTAACATGATTAACCCCAATTCAATAGCCAATTAAGACTCTAAAATGATTGCACCTATGAGCTAACCCCTATAGCTCAAACAACCCATTTTATATCTAATTAAACCACATTTAATCCAAAAGAATGCAATGGGTTGATTTCCATGATCGAACCATCATAATTAAGGTCAATTAGATTAATCCCCATGTCAATTTCATCAATTGACTTAGTCTAGGTCAAAATCCCCAAATTTGGGCAAATCCCCAAATTAATGGCCTAGGCCAAATTTGCACTACACCTAGGGTTTCCAGCAAGCAAGATCAATAAATTGAACCATCAATCATCCACATTAGATCAACATATATGACATGCAACTTGAATGATAAACCTTAAGCCCATAACCTAGGTTTAAGTCAAATACATGGCTAAACATTAATTACACTCGTAATTCAATGCATTATTCGGATGTAACAAGCTGCCAAAAGAAATATCTAATAACTAAATTAACCGTTCATATTCAAGAACATCAAGAGACAAACCTTTTGTCCAAAATTGAGATAAATCAACGGCAGATCAAAGAGATATGGTTCTTTAATTAAGACAGCTCTAATTAAACTGTTTCTCCTCTCCTGCTGCAAATACTTGAACTCAGATGATTATATCTCCCAAAATACTTAGCCAGTCATCATCTTAACCGTTAATATTGCAACACGTTCAGTTTTGAACCATCTTCTGAAGTATCACATCCATCCAACGGTAGATTTAGGAGATCCAGCAGTTTGAACTAAACTGTGCGAGAAATCCAGATTTTTCGATCAGCTGTGTTTGGGAGGTTATATCTCTTAGAAGAAAACTCCAATCAAGATCTTCACCGACCAGAATAAAGAACCATAAGAGACGAACTGGCTGACAAATCTTTAGCTTGATCCAACCACAGATCTAAGAGATCAAACCTCTAATCAAAACATTACTAAGACTTCCCTTCAAGCAACTTCTTCTATGTTTTTCTTCTCTTCTTTTCTCTCAACCTTACTCTCTCAAAAAAGTCCCGCATGGAAGAAAATGAGACACATGTTACACCCACATGCACCCATTTTGCCAAGTGTTGATCATGCTCCAACACCATGCCAAGTGTTTGCTCAAGGGTTCATTTGTTAGCCACATGGCTTTTATCCAATCACAACCTCACATGTGAGTTGTTAACCAATCCACTAATTCCAACAATTTCATAATTTTTTCATTTATTTAATCAATACATGCCCATTTCAAATTATGATCCAATTGACCCCATTATACAATTAATAACACATACATTAATATTAATATGTCACTATTAATATATTGCTTTAGTGATGTCTATTATTATCACTATCAATGTCATTAGCACATAAATGACAATATTAATAATGATAATTCTCTAAAATAGCATGTAAAGGCACTTGAACTAACATACGTCAAGCATCAAATATGTATATGGATACTTTACAGGTCACGATGACAACATCCTAAGGTATCGGCGTTACATAAACCCAAATATATAACATAACAATTACTATATAGGGTCGGCCTTGTGTGGCCGACCTTCCTGTAAAAGGGTCGGCCTCACATGGTTTACTTGCATCATGATTTTTTATTTTAAAAAAAAAACACAACAAAAACTTACTTCTCCCTGATGTTCGTCGTCACGAGAGCGTGCTCCTTTGGCCATAGTGATTGAAATGTGTATTGATGGTGTTGTTTTTTGAATTCCCTAAACCTATCAAACGAAACAAAAAACGATTTACTTTGAAATCATCTAAAAAAACTTTAAACCTTATAAAAAATCCTAAGAAGACGTTGATAATGGTGTTGAAGAGAGACCAAGGTTGAAGGAGATGGACGTTGAAGAAGATCGTTGGAGAAGAAGAAGATGAACTGGGGTAGATTTAGGAGGTGGGCTTTTTTGTTGGATTTTTTTTATTTTTTTTAAATAAGGTCATTTGGGTAATTTCATTTGAGGGTAGTTTAGGAATTAAATTATTTAAGTCGAGTGGGGTGATGATAGTCCATTAATGGGGTTCATCTAGTTGCCCTATTTTCCATTAGTCAAATAAATTAATTTTTTAGAGTTTTTTTTTTAAATGCAGAAGGGCGAGTGGCGGGTGGTTATTATTTTTGTTTTGTGATGGAGGTAATGTGGTGATTTGTCACGTCATCTTTGATATGATTTTAGGTTTAATTTTTTAAAGCAGCTAGATGGACCCCACGTATGGACTATCTACACCCTAGTTATTATCACAACCCCACCTAAAACATATATACCATACCTACCCCAGACAAAAATTCAAAAATTTCTAAACTACCCTTCTCTTTACCCCTAACGTACCTTAGTCAGTTTCTTCTTTGCTCCACCAATTCTTCTCTTCCAAAACTCTTCTAAAACCCTAGCTCTTAACTTTAAAGCCTACTATTTTGATATTTTTATCTTAGTGTGAAGAATATTGGTTGTAGAGGAGCATCATTTTGACCCCATTTGGAGCAAATTACCACTCTCTGTTTTCGTGTGTTTTTTTACGATTGATCATTTGAATCGGTAAGAAATGCATGGTTTAATAGTTATTTTTGTTTCTATTCACTTTTATTCATGAAATGCAATATGTACGAGTGTTTTTCAATGTATTTTGTGCAAAAATAAGCAAGAACGAAGTCGTCACCTTCATTCTAGGGAAAAAAAATTTTCAAAAAAAATAAATAGTGATTAACCATTTTATTGTGTACAGATATGCCGAGGACACGCAGCACTACTTCTGGTGAGCAAAGTGGGCCATGCACTAGACCTACAACATTAGAGAGGAGACGCAGGTGTACGAAAACCAATTTAACGGCCATTGCAGATGTTGCACACGAAGAAGAGGAAATAGACGAAACAAGCATGCAACACACTGGCCAAGAGAGCCAGTACACTGAAAAAGATGATAGTTCCCCTGTCTAATTTCCGGGAGGCCCTACCGATCCCTCTGTCCTTACTAGTTTCAAGAATCATATTGTTACAGGTATATGGGTTGGCGAAGTAAGTCTTCATCCCTAGTGTATACCAAATCTGTTGTTGATGGTCATATCTTGTTAATATTGACCATTCATATTTGTTTTGATTTTTTTTTTGTTTACAGGATCAACCCCTATTTAGGTGCATAAATTATGGAGCACAGGTGGCTGAGTAGGGTCTGGAATGCCACCCCGAGCAAGAAAGATTTAAAGAAATCATAGATGGATATGGGTTGAGTCCCTTGATCGGTTGGTCGTACACGCACGCCAACAACACACTGATTGTTGCATTTGTAGAGAGATGGCAACCAGAAACGAACACATTTCACCTTTTTTTTTTAGTAAAATGACAATTACCCTCGATGATGTTGCGAGACTTCTCAACATTCCTGCCACAGGCAAATCCGTTTCAGCCATACCAATGGATAACAACGATGCAGCCAAATTATTGGTGCAAGGGCTAGGAGTTTCATTCGGTGATGCAAAGGAGGAGGTCAACAAAGGGAAAGGACAATCCATGGCTAAGCACTAGCTGAAAGCCCGATTTGGTTCCCCCAAACAAGCAAGCGTCCCCTACTCCCCAATGGAGTGCACAGTGAGGGCATTTCTATTATTCTTGCTAGGGTGCACACTATTCTTCGACAAGACATCAACACGGGTCCCCATCCCTTATCTTAAATTGCTCATGCACGTGCACATGATTCATACATACTCATGGGGTGTCACATGTCTTGCGTATTTGTATCGTCAGCTTGGATGTGCGACGAGAGCCTCAGTTTGTCAGATTGTAGGGTATCTCACCTTGCTTGAGGTCTATATGCATAATTTCACACTTAATGTCTATTTTATATCAAAGATGTTTCGATAATGATTTTAATACCAAATGTGTATGATAGGGTTGGTTGTATGACCATTTTCCTTTAATTTGTCCTCGTGTCAACCCTTCATATCAATATCATCTGCCACGAATGCAAATGTGGGCTCCAAAAAAAGAGATGAGATTAGTTGAGGATCACGTAATAACACTAGGTAAGGCACTCGATATGTTACTCCCTCACAAGGTCAGTGACAAAGTTTAGGAAATCAATACAATTTTATTTATTGACTTTGAGTAACATTATGTTGTTGGTTTAATTATATATATTGAATTTGTTCAGGTTTGTTGGGACTCATACTTTGATTTGAGAGAGACTCGGCCAATCTCGGAGTTTGCTTCTTCTTTTTTATGGTTGTATAAAAAACAAAGTAGTTGTCTAAATATACTGTGATAACCTATACGGTTCATCACTTGCTCGTCCCTAAATATATTGTGATATAGTATATTTTGATGATCACAAACAAAGTACTTTTTGGTGCTAACAATTGTTTATCAAGAACTTATCTTTGCACCAAAGAAAAAGCAAAAAACCAAGGAATGACTCGATCAAGGAACTAAAAGCTCATATCCAACGATCAAGTTCGTTTCAGCCAAAGAACTTCAACGATCACATCCTGATTCTAAGATCACTTCACTCGAACAACTCGATCAAGCTTCAAGTCTACATCTCTCAATCAATGTTCAAGTCATTCAACTCTGAAATGCTCTTATAGAAGATCTCATAATGAAGAGTTTGATTTAACGGTTATGAGAAATGAGAAATACACAAAGTATTTAAGGTATATCTTTCTCTAATCGTTATTGCTCAAAATGTTTTTCAAAACCATGCATAAATCATTTACATATGTTTTCTAAATCTGCATGTTTTGATTTCATGTTTTTACGATATTTCAAATGATCTAATACTATTTATTTATTTTGAAATCTATCAAGTTTTTATTCGCATTTATCATATATTTTATCGCGATTCAAAATTATTTTCAAAATTTTTTTTAGGAGGCTAATGAAATAGCAACGCTCTCCTGAACTTGATAAGTCAAGACGCTGATAGTTCATTAAAACGCTGATAACGTTCAAGGTTGAATTGAACTGATTATTCTAAACGCTTACTTGTATAGTAGTTGTCTCCTCTATTAGTCAACCTTTGAAGTTGTCAGGAAGCTGACTCGGCATCAGCTCACCGAAAGATTTCTTAAGTTCTTCAAAGAATGTTTCTTTGAGGACGCTAATGGTTATAAGTTGAATAAACTATCAGGACATTTTCTGGATAGAAGCGTCCTCACCTTTGGGAATCAACTTAGTAACTTTCAGGACGCTGATTGTTCTTCATTGTGTTTGTTCTTATTTAAAATGTTCTTAACTAGTAGGACGCTTACATAGTAGTAGCGCCCTCATGTTATGTTTTATGTTTTTAACTAGTAGGACGCTTACACAATGTAGCACTCTCATGTTTTGTTTATGTTTTAAAAGTAGGACGCTTACTCGGATAATAGCGCCCTCATGCACTTAAATGTTTTAAAACATAGCAGGACGATAACTGTGCATTAGCGCCCTTAAGGTTTAAGTCGTCAAGTGTCAAATTAAGTCAGGACACTTACGAGTTCGTAGCGCCCTCACTTAAGTGTTCAGCAGGACGCTTATATGTAATGAGTGCCCTTAAGGACACAAAACGACAAAGTTGATAGTATGCGTTAGGACACTGATTACGGAATCAGGACGCTAATTCAACTACCGTCACAAGTACATTATGTCAGTTTACTTTTTCATAACAAACATTTGCACATAGTCCTTTTAAGACTTATCAGAGACCTTCTCTGATACATGAAATAAGTTTTTCTAAAACTTTCATCTTTCATGAAATCTGAAAAGAATCAGAATGTTAGTGAAAATTGTTGTTGCCATTTTCATATAACATTCTAGCCGTTGTATATAAACGTTCATATTATTTGAACTTCAAATGTCTAACGGCTATGTCCCACTAAGTCTATAAATACCAACACTTAGGACCAAACAACTTGCCAATCATTTAGTGTTGTGTCAATACTTTTTGAAAGTTAGTCTGTGTCAAAATGTATTTTATTATCTAATCTTTCAAAGTATTTTTCACTGATACCTTTACGATTACAATAGATTTTCATATTGAGCTTCAATTATATTATATCTTTGAAAATTTGTTTTTATTGGTATTAACTCAAATTCTCAGCACTTATTCATATTTGGTATCATTCTTGTTGATGAAAGAATTTGAGAAATAGTTTAAGATATACAGTTGTACTTGATTTTATATCTTAAGTATTGTATTGAACTATATCAATAGTTGCGTTAACTACTGATCAATGAACCAGAAGTTTTCATACTTTCTATATCTATTTTGAAAACTGTTTGTGTCAATGTTTATTTGGTATATATTAATTTTGATGAAGCACTGATTTTCATATCATATCATTCATGTTTTTTAAAACTGCACTTGAGCAATATCGAACGTTGAAAGGTAAAAGACTGAAGGTGTATTTCAACTTAGCATTACCTATTTCTTATTTCATATCTTTGTAATGCCATACTGAGCTTAATTGTAAAGTGTTCTACTACGTTAGAACCAACCAACATTTTAGTGTTGTAATGCTGGTGTGTTTTTGGACTGAAACAACCAAGACAAGTGAAGGTAGTTTACTTAATGATTTCGGATTTGAAATCATGAAAGGTTTTCTCTGAGCCTGCAAAAGACAAATCGGTTCATCCTCATCCAGTAAAAGGGTAAGCGTGCCCTTAACCTGAAAAAAGATAGGGTACATCTTAACTTGTAAAAGAGAAAAAAGGTAAATCCTCACCTGTAAGTAGGAGATAGGTTCGTCCTTAACCTGTAAAAGGATAAGTTATCTCTCAACCTATAAAAGAGAAATATGTTCTTCCTTATCAACAAAAGGAAAACGGTTCTTCCTTATCCACAAAAGGAAGGTGGTTCTTCCTTATCCATTAAAAGGAACATGGGTTTTTCCTCATCCCTGAAAAAGGAATTACGGTTCGTCCTTAGCCCGTAAAAGGATAAGTTTGCCTTTAACCTGTAAAAGGGTAGTTGTACGATTTGGTTCTCACCCGTAAGAGAATCAGTTAGTGGATTGAGAAAATCCTAATCGAGAGATTAGGTAGTGGACGTAGGCTTGGCCGAACCACTATAAATCTGTGTGTCAAACTTTTGCAATTTAATATGTGTTCTAATTTGCTTCATATTCCAATACGCTTATGTAAATCACTAAGTTATTGGAAAAAAGTTTAAAATTGACCATCACACTCAATTCACCCCCTCTTGGGTGGACCAACAATTGGTAACAGAGCAGGTTCTCTGAAATCATGGTATAACAACGTAGAGTCCAAATCCTATGGTCAATTTAGGGTTCGTCTTAGGTTTCTTATTTCTCACGCATTAGAATTAGAAACCCTAGCTATCACATCGACGATCTGCACGTTTCAAATTTCGCATTCTCTGTGCAATCATCTCGTTGACGTCAGCTCATCCCTGCACGCCACCCCTGCATTTAATGCATGACCTCCTTTAAGACCTTTTATAAAAATCTACGCTTCGTTTTCACTTGCACCATCTGCAGTGAAACACCTTGTCGTCTCGTCTTCTCAATCTCTACAATAGCTTCTGAAAACCTAGCATCCCAAAAGCGTCCACGAGATTCTTCAAGTGGCTTTTCCTTGTCTTCCGACGACGACGATTCAATTGAAGTTGTTGAAGGATGTAAGTATCCAAAAACTGTCTCCAGGCCAACTCTAGGTTTCCTTAGGGTTGAATCGCAACCTCCCATAAAGACAAAGCTAGAGCCATCCCATGCCAATCACGGAGAATCTTCGATCAAGAATCTCTTAAGCCAATCTTCCGAGTCCAACTCTGCCAATATTCAGTTGGTTGTCGAGTTGTTCTTCGAACAGGAGAAGAGATTAAGGGAACTTGAGAGAGTCAACATACTTCAAACGGACATGTTGTTTACTCTTCTCAAAAAGGCAGACAAATCTCAAGTTGTTCTTGAAGATGCAATCAATAGGAGTTTCGCCTATGCAATAAGCCAGATTGAAAGGATCGGTCATGTTCTTGTTTATATCGAACACATGAATGCAACAATGGATGATCTGTCGGCTCAACTGTCGAGATCTGACACACCTCGATCTCGTGACGCTCAAGGCTCTCCTCGTCAAGCTTGATGATTTCTGTTCCATCTCTTTGTCCTTTCGTTGTTTGTTTGTTTATCTACCGGGTGTAATAATTTTTTTTTGTTAAAAAAAGACCAGTCTGATAAATATCATGATTATATACTTGTGTTGCATCTCATATAATATCATGATTATTTATGGTAATCTTGAACTTGTACCAACCCTGATGAAAGAAGATCAGTCTTAGAGGTTCGGTCCTAGCTTCTCTGTTCGGTTGTTCAATACCGACCCTCCTTCATTAGGGTCGGTACATTCAAGTCGATTCTTACATTTCCCAGGTTTTTAACATTTTCTATTTCCATCATGTATTGAGATGGATCCCATCATGTTTTTGACATGTTTTCAATCATTCCGGATAAGTTAGGGAGGCGGGGTACCTTTCCCAACTTGTAAGGTGAACTTTAACGTAACATACATATATACAGAAAGAGAACAATAATACAAACATCCAAAACAACATAATACCATTCGAAGACAACAAATTTGTCTATATCAACAACATCGAAGTCAGTTACATCTTTTGTATCCATGTTTCAAAAAAAGAAAGTCTATACATATCCACATCTCCCTATTTGTCAACATTTCCAAAAAGAAATAAACACGACTAAACATGTCAACATTTCCCAAAAAACATGTTGACATCCCCTTAAATATCAACATATTCACATCCCTCTACATATAAACATTTCCAAAAATAAAACAAGTCTAAACATGTCAACATTTCCAAAAAAAGCATGTTGACATCCCCCTACATATCAACATTTCCAAAATAACTGGTCATCGTTTAAGTCAACTACTATATCTTGTCTATCACCCGCATTGCTTGTCACTCTGCTACCATCAACATTGAAAACAAAATAAGGGGTTTCCCATCTATGTGCCTGCCGGAGTCGGAATTTATGTCAATCTGGCGATATGGGAGGTATCGGTGATGTAGGGGCAAACCTAACCTGTGGAAAGTACAACACTACAATCATTATTTCCATTATTCTATAATTTACATTGAAACAAAATACAAAAAATAAATAGTTTTTACCTGTACAAAGTGGTTATCATTCACGTAACCAATGTCAATCACTCGCCTCAATGGGATTGGTGGAGGTTCGGTTCTGAGGGGAAAAAATGTAAGACATTGCTGCATAGATAAAAACACCAACACGACATTGTATGTTGATGCTATCAACAGCCCCATATTTGGAAAAGTCGTCTACTTCACTTGGGGTGCCACAGGGTCACTACACTGTAAATAACTCATAATCTTTTGAGCCCTCTCGATACTACTGAAAATAGTTGTGTAGTGTGCCTCAAACTTTTGTACCCCTCTCAGTAAGTCACTTATGACTTCGCTCAAACCGTTTTGTTCCCATACACATGGACTCAGCGATGACTTAGTACCCACAATGTCCATTGACCATAACATCTCTGGCATGGGCTATGTACTGATGCCAGTGAGGAGGGAGTTGATCTAGATATCCATGAGATCCATGAGACATTTGCAAGCGTGTCTTGTGGACCTTCCTTGGTTCATCATTTTTCGGTTTGGTCTTTTGCAATGATGAGATTGATGAACGAGTAGAGTACACAGACACATGCTCAAAAAATGAGAGATCTCATTTTGTAGACCGATCACTCTTCTTAGTCGGCCTCCCTTTTGTTTTGTTCTTGTCTACGGGCACAGTGAGAGAAGAGGTCGATTGAGCAACTATCTCTATGATTTTCTGTAAAATTCTAACTCATCCAGAGGCATCAGAACTATTAAATTTATCCTCAAGTTGACCCAACTCAGCCCTAAAATTGGAATCCATCTCGTTGTCCTCTATTTTCACCGAAGTAAGATCTAGTTTTTTTCAATGGGCATCCACATCAGCTAGTGTGCACATGGCAATCCATGCGTTCTGCGTACCACACATCCACATAAATTTCAGTCCAACCCAACACTCTCAACACAAGCTAACTCCTCTCATATCTTGTCTAGTGCAACTCTAGAGATGAACCCACGCAAATGCATAAATGTAGAATCTTGGAAGTGATACTGAACGATATTCAAACTTTTTTCAAATGATGACTTGATCTCTGTGTGTTGCAAAACCAACATTGTATTGATTGCAATCAATGATGTCTCGAAGTTGCCTTGAGAAGACCCTAAAGTTCTCTTCAACTTGGAATGTGCACTCTCCACCCTATTGGTTGTAGTATTGCCAAGGTGCATAAATTGATCCGTCCACACCTTCACAATTTTTTCCCTATGGGGTACTGACCATGTTGTATCGATGTATGTAAGAACCTCAGGGTACTCAGCATACTCTTCAAACAATACATTTTTCTGATGATTTTATTCCTCCACTGTATCAGAAAAAACCAATTCATTCCACTTCCTCATAAAAGCTTCAAAGTCCTCATTCTTTGCAAACTTACTCGTTGAGTTGGCCAACACGTTCTTGTTTATGTGCAACGTACGTAACATATTCATTGTATTAGGAAACACACATGAAACAGCATGCATCAAGGCCAAGTCCCTGCCTGTCACAATTATCTTGGGAAGAGACCACCCATCCAACAACTTCCTCAATTTTTCTAGTGCCCACATGTAATTTTCTTTATTTTCAGATGCCATATACACAAATGCCACTGAAAATGTCATATCCGTCGACGTGACACCAACAATTTTCAGTAATGAAAATCTATACTTGTTTGTCTTGTATGTACAGTTCATCATAAGCACATATGGGAAATACCTCAAAAGATCCACATAAACAAGATGAGCCCAAAATATATTTTGAACAACATTAATGCCTTCTTTGCACTCGTGCCACTCAACGTATTTCTTTTCCTCTAACTTGTGCAACAGTTGTTGCATTTGAGATCTGCCACCTTATTCGAACAACTTATGATTTTGTCTGGCATTGTATATTGTCTTCAGCGTTGATGCATTACTGACACTTCTTTCCTTTAAAGTCATCAATATGTCTTTTGGTCGAACATTACTCTTTGACATTTGTACCATGACTTCTACTTCATCATTTTTCAACCTTCCAGCGCATGAGTGTCCTTCAAAGTACTTGGCAGCAGGGTGGTTATGGGTGCCACATGCAACTTTTAACGTTCACTCACCGTCCCGAGGATTCTTGCCATTTACCAAGAAAGGGCATTCACACTTCTTCGTGCCGATTTGATTTTTGTTTGCCTTCTTACTAACAGAAGATTGTTGCGCAATGGATCTATGACGACCATATCTCTCACAAGTAAAATTGACTCGGGCTCGCCTACCATTACCCTCAGCATCTGAGTTTCGGATTATGATCACTCAACAATTCCTTCTACCAACCTCTTGGACCCAAAAAACAAGTTCCTCCCGTGTACTAAACTCCTTGCCAGGGGTGAACTGTTTTGTGTAATCAATGACCATTGCAAGTTCTTCACCTTGAAATTATGTAGAATTTTATAATTAGAAAATAAATTAAAAAATTGTCATTGACGACATCAAATACACCCAAATGCATGCGCAAAAATTTGGATAAGTGTAATAAATGGAAGGGTCGGCAAAGTGTTACCGACCGTTGTACAGTAAGGTCCGCTTATTATGACCGACCCTCGTAGAGAAAGGTCGACCCTATGTGGCCGACTCTCCTGTACAACGGTCGGCCTCACATGACCGACCTTCAACCCAATTTTTTTGAAAAGAAATTTGCAATTTCCATTCGCTAACAACCAAAACTTACATTTTCCTTGATGTATGTCATTACGGGAACAATCTCCTTTGGCCATGTTGATTGAAATGTGTGTTGATAGTGTTGTTTTTTAAATGATTTAACTTAGAAAATCAAACAATCATCTATTCAACAAAACATCCAAAAAAAAACGTTCAATAGTGGCCAAAAAACACTTGCAATAATCTACTTACCACGATTACGTCGTGTAAAGAGATGTAATGGTGTTGCTTGGGCGTTGTTGTTGGAGAGAAGAAGATTATCCGGTGGTGTTGTCGGTGGAGAGAAAAAAGAAGACGGTGGGATGAGAACAGGAGGGGCAATTTTTTTATAAGGTTAGTTTAGTAAATTTAATTAAGGGTATTTTAGGGATAAGCAAAAAAAATGTGGAATGGGGTATAGATAGATTATAAGTGGGGTTTATTTAGCTGCTCTCTAATATTTTAATTGTTTTAGCACTTCTTCAATTTTTATTATTATTTTTTTTTTTACAATCATAATTGCATAAGCTTTGCCAATAAACGAAGCCCTTATCACTAAAATAAAATTTAATTGTTGCTTTCTGCATAATGCAATGCCAGGTTGTAAATGTGACTTTTTTTTTTTAAATGGCTAGATCACAAATGATGAATGCTTAAGAACACTTGTAATTGACTTCAAATTTCAAATGATTCGAGTAATTTTTCATTTTAGTATTCTTTGTTTCAATGTGTGTGTTTTTCATAGTTAAATCCATGCTTGGTTGGATCATCCTATCTCAACACATGTTTTTTTTCCACAATGCCCTTATTTGGAAGCGCATTGCATTTTTACTCCAAAATGTATTTTATCAAACGCATTCGCCAATCGCAAAAGCTAGGTAGGGACAGCTTCCTAAAAACGCTAAAAAATTGTATTTGAAACGCAAAAGTATGTCTCCCAAACGCTCTCAAAATCACGATTGCGAAATCTTTCTACCACAACGCGGTTTCTCCGCTCTCCCAAACAGGGCCAATAACAATTTGTTCTTATATCCAAACATTCCATGCACCTTTAATTAAAATTTGTATGAAATAAGATAAAATTTATAAACTAGCGTATTAACATCTCAACCTATAATATGACTGTTCACGTGGCCCTTGATTTCAAAGATTTCAAAGAGATAAGTTGAGCATATTAGATAGACCTGTGAACATATACATATACATTGTTGTTTGCACTAAAGGTGGTTAGGGAGTGAAGGCGTTAAGATCTAAATTGATATCTACTTTAGTTGCGCTCACTTGAAAAAAACTGTCTAATGCCCCTGCAGTGCTTGAACATTGAACACAGATCAATCTTGCCCAAAGGTCATGGAAACATTATTTTAAAGACAGGATTTAAATTATTTATACTCAATTACTTACATTAAATAATAAAAAATGCAAAATAAGTACACCTATTTCATGTTGTTCCACACAAGTACACCTGTTGGGGTTGACTGGTCAAATATGGCATGCCAGAGGCGATTACGAAGACACGTGATGAGTCAGGTGAGGACCCAAACCGGGGGGGGCAAGGAGAAAATAGGGGAGGAAGCGGTAAGCGGGCACCCAAACGAGGGCGAGGGCGAGGACTTGCACCTATGCCAGAGGTGAATACGGAGACACAAGATAAGCCTTCTGATCATGATCATGGTCCAGATGATGTTCATCCTCCTGTCCAACCCCCGTTGCAACAATACACTAAAACTCATTTACACCACGACAAACGACGTAAATGGCCAATATGTAGCACTGAGTGATGACACATTTTTTATATTTTGGTATAGGTTCTTTTATGATGTAATTTGATTTGCATAAAAGTATGTTATGAATAATTTTGATGTAAGATTTACGGTATGTTTTGGAATATTTTGATGTAATACATTTTTTCTTGTATTTTTGTGCTTCACATTCCTTTATTAATACAAATATACTGGTTCTTAACATTCTAAGAGTGTTTTCTAAGTTGATATAGTTCATTTTAACTAAAACTTCGGGTTGGGGGGTCAAAAATCCGTCAGGGCATTGAAGCGGGGTTCCACTGGTTCCGAGGGTTCCTAAGAGGATATTGAGACTCGCTTCAAGTGTTGGTAGGAAAAAAAACTAGGTGGATTGGTCCCGATTATTTCAAACGTGTTTTTTAAGTTTATTTAGTTCATTTTAACTAAAACTTTCGGTTATGAGGTCAAAAATTCACGAGACATGGGAGCGGGGCTCCACAGGTTTCGGGGGTCCTTAGGAGGATATTGAGGTTCACTCCAAGTGTTGGTCGGAAAAAAAAAACCCAGTAATATAAGATTTTTTTTATTTTTTTTTTAAAAATTTATGTATAGAACAAAAAACGTCATCGATGTGGCAAAAACAAAATGCCAGCACATGTCTATGTATATAGTTGCTGTTGAAAGTTGAGTATTTGTGTCATTATTTTTAATACATTGATATTAATAACAAAATTTTGATTAATTAGGTTAATCATCTTAAAAACCCAATTCTTGCAGATTCCCATCAAACTCACTATTATGCTCAATTGATTCAAATTTGATCTTTCAAAATTTCCATCCGCCAAGCCCGTAAAGTGACATTAGGCAGATTTGTCCCACATTGACAAAAGGACGTTAAAAGCTTGAGTGAGTTCGCACGTAGCCTGCGCAGGGCTCTAATTTATTTTTATTCTTTTTTCCGTTTCAGTTTTTCTTCTTTGTTTCGTTTTTGGGTTTAGTTTTTTAGTTTTTATTTTATATTTTTCTTATGCCAACTTTTTTTTTTATCTTTTTTATCTTATATTTTTGTGACTAGATTAATTTTTGTACATCAACAAATTTTTGTAAAATTAAAATTTATAAAATTAAAACAATTTAATTAATTAAAAAAATTAAAATTATCAACAATATAAATTTATAAAAGACTTTCGACAAATAAAAAAACTTGAGCTCCTTATATGCACTTCCAAGTGATATCCAAGCCTTGAAAACAATTACAAAAAGTAATTAATAATTAATAAAAACTAAAATATAATATTTACAAATATTAATTTAATATAAGTAAGATACCTATTAAAAAGAGTGTAAATTAACTTCTAGATTACCGATTTGGTGATATTCCTTATCATAATTGCATTTGTCTTAGATTTTGACTATATAGTAATTGAGGTATATGAGTCAAGACATTCGAGCCATTTATATATGTAAAAATAATTTTTGTACAACTAAAGTTTAAGAAAAGTGAATAGAAGTTTTTTTTTCGTTTTGTAAATCAAAGAAAAAAGAATTTTAAAACGGCGTTTAAGTAGAAAAACTAAAACGGAAAACAAAAAAAAAAATAGCTCCGCTAAAACGCACTCTAAAAACTTTACTATTAGTAGCAGCTTGGGCCGTACGTCAGTGATTGGTGCATGAGCCCTCCTCCAAGTGGCGTTTTGCGCTATCCCGAGGATTTTTTCCATACAAAGACATGATATTTTTTTTATATGCACAAAAAGGCATCAAAAACTATTATATCCAAAAGTTGCCCATCCCCGTTTTCTTTTTTTTAATATCAAGCCCATGCCACCCATTGGGTTAAAAAAAATTTAAAAAGGGCGGCATGGATTCTTATAAAAAAAAAAGCTTAAAAAAGAAAGAATTAAAAGTGAACTGTTCGACCTCACCAAGGTCAAATTACGGGGTTTTTTTTTATCGAACCACTTTGAGAGCATCCCACTACCCTCCCACGAACCTCTGGAGGTGACGGAACCCCGTTTCCATGTCCAGTTGAATTTTTGGACCCCATCCGGAATTCAAGTCATTAAGAAAAATCGAAGATTTTAGTAAACTGTTCGGCCTCACCGAGGCCAAACCACGGGGTTTTTTTTTACTGGACCACTTTGAGTGCTTCCCACTACCCTCCTACGAACCTCCGGAGGCGACGGAACCTCGTTCACATGCCCAGTTGAATTTTTGGACCCCTATCTGTAATTCAAGTTATTAAGAAAAACCGAAGATTAAAGTAAATTGTTTGGCCTCACCGAGGCTAAACCACGGGGTTTTTTTTTTACTGAACCACTTTGAGTGCGTCCCAGTATCCTCCTACGAACCTCCGGAGGTGATGAAACCTCGTTCTCATGCCCTGTTGAATTTTTGGACCCCCATCCAGAGTTCAAGTCATTAAAAAAAATCAAAGATTTTAGTAAACTGTTCGGACTCACCGAGGCCAAACCACGAGGTTTTCTTTTACTGGACCACTTTGAGCGCGTCCCACTACCCTCCCACAAACCTCTGGAGGCGACGTAACCCAGTTCCCATGCCCGGTTGAATTTTTGGACCCCCATCTGGAATTCAAGTCATTAAGAAAAATTGAAGATTTTAGTAAATTGTTCGGCCTCACCGAGGTCAAACCAGGGTTTTTTTTTTACCGAACCACTTTGAGCGCGTCCCAATACCCTTTAACAAACCCCCAGAGCCGACGGAACCCCGTTCCCATGCTCAGTTGAATTTTTGGTCCCCCATCCGAAATTCAAGTTATTAAAAAAAATCAAAAATTAAAGTAAATTGTTCGGCCTCACCGAGGCCAAACCACATGATTTTTTTTACCAGACCACTTTGAGCCCGTCTCACTACCCTCCCGCGAACCTCCGGAGGCGACGGAACCCCGTTCCCATGCCCGGTTGAATTTTTGGACCCCCATTCGGAGTTCAAGTCAATAAAAAAACCCAAGATTTTAGTAAATTATTTGGCCTCACTGAGGCCAAACCACGGGGTTTTCTTTTACCGGACAACTTTAAACGCGTCCCACTTCCCTCCCACGAACCTCCGGAGGCAACGAAACCCTGTTCCCATGCTCGGTTGAATTTTTGGACCCCCATCCGAAGTTCAAGTCATTAAGAAAAATCGAAGATTTTAGTAAATTATTCGACTTCACCGGGATCCGCACCACTTACAATAAGAAAACCAATATTGTAAGTTTATGGAGTAGCATATCTACTTTACAATCTTGTTGATATTCAATATTAATAATAAAAAATTCACATTGCATACTCATATTTGGATATGAAGGATCAAAACTCCAATGATCGAATGGATGAAAATTAGACGGACCAGGATCCATATTTGTTGTAATCAACAAACAAATGAATACACTTGAGAGTTACTCAACAAGAAAATTGTTTCATACATAACAACTAGTACTCATTCTCTTCATAATAAATGTTATAGTTACAAGAATGACAATGCATACCCAAATATTGTCATATGTTGACAATACTATAATACATGCCCACAAGGGAAAAAAACAAAAACAAAATAGTAGATTGGCTTGTCAACAATCATCACATGCTTTGGGTTCGAGGAAGACTGTCCTCCTCGCATGGTTTGACATTTTCTCATATTTTGTCCACGTTGATGACAATGTCCACAATGAAGCTTCTCGGATGGTTACCGCCAATCCATCTCATTTCTAATACGCTTTGAAACTGGACGTCCTTTCTTACGTTTCATGAGACCAGGTGGTTGTAGTGGAAAAAGATATCTCATTGATGGCCAATAATCTTCATGTGGGATGGCT
This sequence comes from Paratinospora sagittata, assembly GCA_035771175.1. Taxonomy (NCBI): domain Eukaryota; kingdom Viridiplantae; phylum Streptophyta; class Magnoliopsida; order Ranunculales; family Menispermaceae; genus Paratinospora; species Paratinospora sagittata. The sequence continues at coordinate 27,120 of JAYMFD010000689.1, forward strand.
CTAAAGGGTGTGAAGTAGCATAATATAAAAGAATCCCAACGATAGGATTCCTCCACAAAGTTCCAATTATTAATTCTGGCAAAGGCACACACAGTAATGACATGTGAGGAAGGAATGCCAAAGCTTCGCCATTTCTGACAACTGCAAGTCCTATAAGATAGGTTCACAACTTGCCTATGGTTGCCCCTATCCATATGAAACCCACTATGACCAGTCATCACCTCAAACTCTCATTGCACCCTGTCAATAAGTGTTACTTGATGAGCCTTTGACTTTTGTTGCCTTCGTTGAAGCAATTTCATTGCATAGGGAGTATACTCTTCACCATTCTTCACGGCTTCCTCATACTTTTTTTGCCTTGTTTCAAATTACTTAATACATCGATAGAAAGTAATTTGAACCAAAACACATATTGGCAACATCCTAGCACCTTTGAGTACACCATTGAAACACTCTGCAATTGATGAAAACAAAAAAAGATATTTATTTTTTTATATCTAAGCAAGTAATACATAGAGGTCAAAATAGCATATAAATTCAAAATTCCATACCTATGAGGTTTGTAGTCATCCAACCATATCGATAGCCCTTATCATATGCCTGCGTCCATTTCTTCTTATCAATCTTAGAAAGCCATCTATGAGCTTCAGGATTCAACATTTTAATATGATGTAGATATGCAGCCAACTTGCGTGGTTGGTGTTGTTGGCCTGCTAGTTTTGCTAAGTCTTTTAAGTCCTTGTTCTTGAACTTTTCATTCAAATTGCTACCCACATGACGTATACAAAACCTATGGTGCCCAAGAGCCTCGCACCAACCGTTGGAAGGCTTATCCATTGCATTGATTATTCTCTTGTGTCGATCTGATATCACACAAATGCCTTTTTTATCAATTACACGACTTTGCAAATTTTTCATAAACCAACCCCATGAATCTGTTGATTCATTTCCAACAACAGCAAATGCAAGTGGGTAAACATGTCCATTACTATCAACTGATGTTGCGATCAGGAGTTTAGCCTGATACTTTCCATACAAATGAGTGCCATCAATTTGAATGATGGGTCTACAATATTTGAAACCTTCAATGCAAGGTCCAGAAAAATCGCTTGAACTCGATTAATCCCGGTTCTAGTGAACATTCCTCCAATTCTACTTGTGTCCCCGGATTTGTTTCTAAAAGCACATCTTTCTACTTTCAAAGCATCTGATATGATGTTTCCCAATCATCAAAAATCTTCACGAAAGCTTTTCTCTTAGCCTGTCATACCATTTTGTAGTGAACGTAATAGCCAAACTTATCCCTCACCGTCAGGTGCAAAGTAGCTACAGAAATGGTTGGCTCCCGATGAACCAAATTGAAGACCTCTGCACATATCAAGTTAGAATCGAGTTGGGAATGATCTTGTGATAACCCTTCATAAACACATGTGTGAGTTGGATGGTACTTAGTAACCTCAAAAAGACCATGCGACTTGCGTTTGTATGCACGCAATATCCATTTGCAACCATCGCTACCTTGCTTGCAACGCAAAGCCCAAGATTTCTTATCAGAGTCAATAACTACAAAATCTTGGTGGTGTTCAATACAATATCGTTTCACTGTGTTTTGTAAGTCAACTTTACTGTTAAACCTCAGTCTTTTATACAACTCACCATTGTATCTTCGACAGGCACCACTTTGCAACAAATGCTCATCAACTGTTACGTTAACTGCATCAAAATCTATATCGTAGTACATTGGAGTTGGCATTTCATACTCTGGCAGGGTTTCTCCCCCTCGTCTTGGTTCTGTTAAAGGTGCATCATCATTAATTATTTCATTAAATGAACCAGGTGGATCATACGAAGGATCGTGTGCATCCAACGCTAGGTCACTTCCAGTGGCATCATCCCCTTCGTTCTTATCTTCGTCACTAGGTTCTTCGGTATCATTGTCATTTGCAGGATCAAATAGTTGAGATTGCGTGACCACTTCGGGCAAAGTGCCATCGCGAACTAATTCATCCCTTGCATTACCATCTCTTAGTCTATCATCCATTGCCTCATCTTCATTGTGACATGATGATTCAATGCGACCTGTTTGCAAGTTTAGATGTGCACTAAAATCTCGATTCGCAGTAATATGCTCAACAACCAAGTAGATCTCTATGGTATTTGGAGGTGGAAATTGAGACACAACTTGCCATGTGAATTGTATACTCCGATCATCCAAAATAGGTAAGGGCTTAAAGAAACATGTTCCACTCCCTTAAAAAATTGGATAGTGGTACATCATACTTAACAGCATCGATCGATGACCTATTGACAGCGTCACTTGTATGACATCTTCCAATTCGTTAAGATTTATGCCCATTTTCACTATAATATCAGTCGAAGGGCCACAACTATAATCAACACCGTTAGGTCCACATGTCATTTCTCCATTCATGTAACATATAACGAAAACGAATTTGTCATCCATAATGTGCCCTAAACAATCATAAAATATGCAATTTAGCAATAACAACAATCACAAAATTATTCACACGCACACATAAGCCAAAGACTTGGAAAAAATTAACAATAAGTTATAACAAAAAGCAAAAAAAAGTATAAAGAAAGATCACCTAAAAATTAGCCTAATATGAAGTTTCTCATTCTATTAAACTTTTCTATAAAAGAATATGTTATCAAGGTTATCAGGTCAAGAAACGAGTACTAGGGAAACTTACAAAAGAGTTGAGGAATCCTAGCAAAGAGATTCAAAATAATGAGAATAGCCCAATTGAAACCATGACATTGGAATCAGAAATATGAAATTAAATTGTGATAAATGATTGAAATATTTTAAATAAACAAAGATTTAAGATTCAAGAGAAGGGATGATAAAAAAATGCCTTTTGAAGTTTCTTACCATTGATCCAATTGAACAAATCCTACATATATAAGAATATGACTCCTAAACTTAAGTTCCTACCTAACATAAGAAGTTTTCTCACTTTCTAGTTTGGATCTCTTTCTCAATTTACCGCCCACATTCTTGTTAAAGTTGAAACTCATTTCTTCAATTGCAATCTCTCTATGTTCTCATTAAACAAGGCTTGGCAATGAATATTATACTTTTGCATGGTTTGATTGGACTTCTTAAAACTACAAATAAAAGGAAAATACTAAAGTGACTGTATATCCAAAGTGTACACAACCTTTAAACATTATTGGATTGCCTCAAATCCAACACATGATTCGAGGCAATTCGACGATGTATAAAGGTGATGCATGCTCTAGGTGTCAATGTAACACTGATCCATATAAAATTTCTCAAAAACTAGTTGTCAATTAGAAACTTAAATAAATAAATGCAAGTAGAATTGCATGACTAATTTGTTTAAATATTATGGAACAAGTTAACGCACCATGAATTCTTTCTCCTCTCATCTAATTTTTTAAAATATCCATAAGATGTGTATAATTTTTTAAAATATCCTATGAGTTGTTTGCTTGAGACCGTGATATATTGAGGTAATTATAGGAATTAATCTATTCAATTAACCTTGCATATCTCATAAGTAGCTAATTAATTCTCATATTAGAAAGGATTGAAAAGCCAAAAAAGTGAAGGGGCCTTAAAAGAGGATGGACTTGATCTAGCCAAGCTCCTAGCAAACTAGTAAATACATTTTGATGGTTTCTAAATAATAAGGAGGGGTCTCTACTATACCATACCATCTTTTAGTTTTCCTATCTAACTAAATTTTGGCCAAGGGAATAGATAATTGACAACCCAATAATGTGAAGACCTTATATTAATAAAATCGTTTTTGTAGCATTCGTGCCTTTAGGTGACGTCATTTTGACCCATAGTGTACTCGTAGAGTACACGTATGCGTATTCATATACGTATGTGTATATGTATTTTGATGCTCGAGTGTCTTTGCATGATTTTAGGTCATAAAGAGTGCGCATGAAGTTTCGGTACCATCGGAGACCCGTTCGACGTCAAAACATGTCGAAAACGGTGTTTTGGATCCAGTGGAGCTCTCTCCATTGAGGAAGAGATTTCTGTCACAAATTACATCAATGGTTTGATCTCATAGATCTGTGGTCCGATTGAGCTGAAATTTTTTCAGATCATTATTATATAATATATCTTCATTATGAACGGTGAAGATCTTGATAAGAGTTACCTATTATGAGTTATAAGACTTCAAACACTCTTTCATAGGTTTTCAGATTTTCATACGCAGTTTTGATCAAATAGTTAGTTCTCGCAATCCCACCATTGGATTGAGTTGAAAGTTTACAAGAATGTTGGTAACTGACTCATGCAACTTTTGTATGGTTAAGATGTTAAATTTGTCGATATTTTGCAAGAAATGGACTATCTAAGTGCAAGTATTGCAACAACAAACTATTTTTTTTTATAGTTTTTGGGCAGCTTTTAGTTGTGGACCCAAGCTTATCTATTTAAGCAACCAAAACGTAATTTTAGAATCATTTGCTCATTTCTCAGCCAGAAAAGAGAGAAAGAAGCTGGAGAAGAGAGAAAGGAACTGAAGAGGAGAAGAGGAGAAGAGGAGAAGAGGAGAAGAGGAGAAAATGAGAGGAAACCTAGGGTTGGTGGATTTTGCTCAAAATCTCTAAGGTTTGCATGTGTTTTCCTCATTGTTCTTCCTTCAATCTCTTTGGTTCATGCATGCTAGTGTTGTTTTGATGCATGCATTGTATAAAACCCATATTTGAAGGGGGCAGTGGAAATCAAATGTTGTTCAAATGCTTTGCATGTTTGATATGTGTGTTTAGAGTGTGTTGGGAACCCTCTAAAGGCAAAAACCCTAATTTCTAGCAAGAAATTGGTAGGGTTTAGTACAAATGACCTAGTCTTGGTTCATTGACCTAGACTTTGACTTAAGCTTTGCATGCCATCTATGATGGACTTATCAGTATTAGGGATTGATTCATGTATTTAGCTTGAGATTTTAATGGTGAAATCATATGGTTTTGTGTAAATGGTCATTGTTTGGTTCATGGCCTTAGGCTTTTCCAAAAGTCATGCATGTCAACTATGTTGTTCTAGGTGACATTGTGGATGATTCCATGTTGCAAGATCAGTAAAATTCATGGCTGAACATGGTGGCCTAGTGTAAAATTGGCAATATGGCCTATGTATGAAAATTTCCAGATTTGGGGCTTTTGATGCTCTTGATATAAAATCTGGAAAATTATTCAATGTAGGTCTAATTGGACATGATTAGGGTTGTTTGATGATTGAATTCAGTAGGTTCTCATAATGGACACCCTAAGGTTGATTAATTTTGATCTAGGCTAAGTATTTGGTATTTTTCATGTACTTTGGCAATTTTGCCTGTAATTTGGAGATTTTGCCCAAATTGGGACTTTTCACCCAAAGCAAGTCAATTTATGAAATTGAGTTGGGGATTGTTTAATTGGACCCAAATGGAGTAGAATCATGGGTTTAAAATGTTAGAACCTATGTTAAATTGATATGACTCAGTTTAATTGAGTCTACATGATTAAGTTGAGCAATATGGAAATTGGCTCAAGGAGGTAATCAATTTAGAATTTAATTGACTTTAGATTGGGTTTGAACATGGGGTTTTGACACACTTTATGACTGATTTTCAGTTGTGTGAACCATGTTATTTCCAGGTCGTGTGATTGATCTTGAGCCCGTTTAGTCAATTGGAGAGTGTTGGTGATTGGATTGGCTAGACTTAGCCAATCAAGGGTGACTGTTCTTTTACTTTTGGATTATTTATATGTGGCATTGTAGTATAGAAATGTTTAAATGCTTATGTATGATGGTATGCATGTTTTAATATTCCATAAAATACATTTGAGCATAATTCATTGGGATGACAATTTGAGTTGAGGCTCCTAGTTGGAATTTCCTCTTTTTGGGAATTCTTATAAGTCCAGCGGCCATCCCAGTTGTGTACCAGGCAAAGGGTTTTATGGCTTGTGTATGGGTAGGTTAGTTTAGGCTAATCTTACGTGCTGCACAACCCCAGAAATCCTATTAGGATATGAGTATTGAGTATGTGTTCAGGTACTGTGTGTAGCGCACCAGCCTTGAACCCCCGTACTCAGGAGGTGTTAGGATTGTATGAGCATGACTACAAATGTTATGCATTGTCTTATGTATGACTTGATCCATTATGTTAGCATGTATGTAATCTATTTCGTCATCATGATATTTCAATGATTTATGATCTTACCATATTTTATAAATGCATGTATATGCTACTTGTAAATAACATTCACTGAGCTGGTTGTAGCTCACACCTCACCATCTTCTTTCAGGATCTGATAGAAAATGAAAAGGGAATGCTTGACTGCGGAGCGTCCCTTGTTTTTGTTTCATGTAGGTGTTATACATTTGGTTTTGTATTTTGATAATTATGTACGTGATAACACTTAGTAATTGTATATTTAACACATAGTTGGGATGTGTTGGATTTTGTATCATTTTGAAGACTTTGAAATTTTATATTTGGTAATTTGGAGAAGTAATATTTTATTTCATTATGATCATGTTAGTTGGTTGTTAAGGATGTACTTTTATTTCTTTTTGGGGATTCGTATATGTATTTTAGGTTGACTGGGACGTCGGGTGCACTGACGGAGGGTATACTCGAAGGTTTCCGTGCCGGTCATAACGTCACGTATAGTGGGTCGTGACATTTTTTATCAAATATTCTAATATTTTTCAGGCATCACCACCTTCATGGAAAATAATTCATCCTAATGAAAATATATCTATATACTAGACTTGCATGAACTCCTTTCTATCAAAATGGTTATTTTTGTCGGCAATACTACTATAATAATATTCTACTTTCAAGAAAAAAAATATAACTTCCTTATCAAACCAAACACAACAAATGAGATTAAATCAACATCTTTATAATCAATAAAAAATTTAAGAAATCAGTCAAAAACAATAACAATAACAATAATAAGCATCTCCAAAATCAATAAAAACCCTAGAAAACTAAATTATTTTCAACTATAAAAGGTTAGAATAGAATCAAACCAACAATATTGAATGCCAGAGAGAGAGAGAAAGAAAGATGTCAGAGAGTGAAGATTCTAGAGAAGAGGTTCTTCGTCGTTTTTTTTTTTCATTGCGGCGTCTCTGGTTTTTACTGCGAGAGTTCCGGTGTTGGTAAAAATTGCACAAGGGTTTTTGGTAAAAACCAACGATATTGAATGCCAGAGAGAGAGAGAAAGAAAGATGCCGGGGAGAGCAGTCGTCGTTGGTCATCGGAGAACGTACGAAAGAGGTTCTTCGTCGGTTTTTTTTTCACTGCAGCGTCTTTGATTTTTACTGCGAGAGTTTCGATGTTGGTAAAAATCGCACAAAATTAAAAACCCTTGTGTTTTTATATTTTTCTTTTACTATTTTTCTAGGTACCGCCTCTTTTTTTCCCCACACTGAGAGAAAGCCTTTTAAATTTTTAACCCGGTATGGCCATGAGAATAAAAAAATCAGGGCTGGCTGGTAAGAATTATGAGGAAACCATGTCGACATGGGTTAATTTTTTTTTTTTAACCCATGCCTCTCATTGATTGGGCAGGCTTTTGATATGATTACCCTTTAAAAATAAAATAATCTCACAAATGTCATCTAAACAAAAATATTGACCCATTTGCCCTACTTTACTGTTCATAGCACAGTCAGCGCGCCAAATAAGTGCCACGTGGACGCGGAGGTGGCATTTTTTACAAGGAAGACGTCTTTTCAAAAGACGCCTTCCTTTCATAATATTTTTTTTTTAAGTGAATTGAAGGCGTCTTTTCAAAATACGCATTCCCTTCATAATTTTTTTTTTATGTAAGCTTAATTTCCATCTTGGTTTCTCTCATTTTTCTTTTTCTTCTGTGTTCATAAGCTGGTTTTATTATACTTTGTTTATTCTCTTTTCTGTTATATTCTCTTTTATTCTTTTGGTTTTTTCTTTGTTTTGGGGGTGTCTGTAGATCCTACTCAGATCTTGTGGACCTTTGATCTAGCTGAAAAATCTGTTCTTGACTCCTCCTTCAGTGGAAGATACAAGCTTGTGGGACTCTGAATTCATTGCCGATCTTTGATTTTGGATGTTTTTCTGCATATGGGTTTCTGATACTGAAATAAAGGCAAGATTTTTTTGTTAATCTTATCTTTTCTTTATCTGGGTTTTGGAGTAAGTGTGTAAAGAAGAGAGAGAAGGGTTTTTTTGTTGTATTGAGTAGATTGTGACTAGGATTCATTATATGATCTGAGATCTGAAATGGGTTTTCTATCTGGGATTTCTTCACAGAAGTTGGAGATAAGGAGAACATTTGTGGTGATTTGGAGAAGAAAAGAGGATCATCTAAGTGGGTTGATTCTTTCATGGAGGAGCTGGGAAGAAACTTCAAGAACATACTAGATTAGGCTAAAAAAAAAAAAATTATGAAGGGAAAGAAATATTACGAAAGACGCCTTCCCTTCACTTAAAAAAAAAATATTACGGAGGGAAGGCGTCTTTTTCCATTTAAAAAAAAATATTATGAAGGGAAGTCGTCTTTTCAAAAGACGCCTTCCTTGTAAAAAATGCCACCTCCGTGCCTACGTGGCGCTTGTTTGGCGCGCTGACTGTGCTATGAATAGTAAAGTATGGCAAATGGGTCAATATTTTTTTTTAGATGACATTTATAAGATTATTTTATTTTTAAAGGATAATCATGTCAAAAGCCTTTGAATGGGCGGTATGGCGTAAGAATAAAAAAAAAAATCGGGCTGGCAACTTTTGGATATAGTAGGTTTTGATGCTTTTTGTGAATATACAAAAAATATCATGCCTTTTTATGAAAAAAAATCCTTATTCCGAAAAACCCTAATTAAACCTTAATTGGCGGGAACTCTTTCTTCTTCTCCTTGTGCCATTTCCCAAGAATCGAACACTGGTGTCAGATTGCAAGTTCACCGCATCAACCAGCGAGACTCATCTGGGAACGGCGGGAACTCTTTCATCTTCTCTGTGTTTCGAATTCAGCAACAAGTTCATTTGTGTCGAACGCGGGAATCAATATTATTCTTTGTAGAAGCAAGTGATTAGTTTCAGAAGTGTGTTCCGTTTTGCACGTTTCGTTTTTTTTTTTTTGTTGGGTTCTGCAGGATCTTTGGATATGGCAATCGTTCAAGATCAACTGCAGTTCACAAAGGAACCTTACATCGAGGATGTTGGTCCGCGTAAGATGTGAGTTTTACACCACTGTTTTTCGGTTTGTTGTTCGATTCATTAATTTTGTTTAATTCGAATGCAGTCTCTTTTATGCTGTTAGGTTCACTAAGACATTGGTGTCTTGTATTGTTGTCTCATTGGCAGTAAAAGCATTAAATTTTCGATGTTTTCCGGAGATGAAATAAGGAAAGCGGCCGAGGTTCAAGTATGGCGTAATGGGTACTATGATTCCACTAGAAAGCCAATTGAAAATGCTCTGCTTGATCCTCACATGGTACGGTTTTTCTCTGTTTTATATTGTTCATTGCATCAATTGATTTGTTGTTTGTGGTCTATAATTTTTTGTTTGACAAATCTCACTTTGCTAAGAAATTTAATTTGGTATCAATTCTATGGGTAAACATTTTAGTCTACTTGATCAATGGAAAACACGATTACTTATAACTTACAAATCCATCTCCATCGAATTTGAATATTTGGATTGGACAGGTTCACTCTTCTTCTTCTTTTTTGGGGTTGTCTTATTATCTTTTGATGGATGTGATTGGAATAATGATGTAGTGAAAAAAAGAAATATTTGGCTAATCATAATTTGGATTAGTTAGATATAATAGTTATGCTCCAAGGAGTCATAATTTGGATTGGTTAGATATGATAGCCATGCTATAGGGCCAAAAATATTGAATAGAAACGTAAGTTAAAGCTGGAAGTAGGTTCTAAGGGTTTGTGTCTGGCATCATTCTTGACAAAATTTATTACAGCTATGGAGGGAGATTATTGTATGGAACTTTATTAATGGTTAAGCGTTCTCCAAAAGCTTGGTTGCGGCGGTGCATGCCTAAGTAGATATGAACTCATTTGGGGATCGAGTTGTTTACTGGAAGATACAGTCCACTAGAAGCTCCTCCTCTCATCTGAAAAGAGCCTGCCTTAGACAAGGAATGGAAGGAATTTTGAACACCCCTTTAACACTTGTTCTGTACACCGATCATAAGATGCAGGGATATTTGACATCTCTTTTCTTTTTCTTTAAACTTGTATACGTGATAGTAAGGAAGTTTTAACCACATGCTTATGGATGGGAACTTAGGATATGAAAATCTAACACTACAAAGGATTTCCTAGTTGTACACTTTACTATCAGGATTTGATCATATATTTTTGCGTTGTACTTTCCCTATTAGCACTTGGAAAGCTTGGGAAGATTTCTCAAAAGGTACATTTGAGGAACGAACCTCCCACCAAGATGTATTTCTCCATAATCAGGTTAGAGTCAATTTTGCAAGGATTGATGAACTTTGAAGGTTCGTTTCTCTAGCTGTGAATCTATGATTTGGTCCATTTGGTTAGAAAGGAACAAGAGAAACTTTGAGAATGTAGAGAAGGATGTATGGCTGTTCTATTAATTAAATGTGGTAAGTTGGGCAGTTAGGTATCATTGAGCCAATTATTAGAAAGTTTAATAGGATATAGTCAACTGTCAACTAATAGAACTTTGGATGATAATGATATGGATAACAAATTGTTGGTTTTTGCTGGAAGTCATTTGATGTCAATTATTATTACCATTGTGGGTATCATGGTTGGAACAATTGGGAAGCCCGCATTTCATACTGATATCATGTGTGGAGAACGATGTTAACTGTTAAGTTTTTTTTTTTTTTTTTTTGAATATAAAATTTTATTGATGTTAGAGAGGGAAGCTAGAAGTTTAGCAATACTATACTCCTTGATGAAGCCCACATTTGATACTGACATAATGTGCGGAGAACAAGTGTTCTTTTTTTTTTGAATTTAAAAAATTTATTGACGTTAGAGAGGGAAGCTAGAATTTCAGCAATACTAGAATCCTAGATTTAGCTGTGTTGACTAGAGTTTTAGCCAAACTTTTCCATTCTTCCTTTCTAAAAAGCAAAGCTTTAGTCCATTTGTGATTATGCTTTGCCAGATGGCTTGACATTATATTGTTTGAAAGATCTCTCACTACAGAGCACCTTATGTTGATGATGAGCTACAACCCTAAAACATCACAAGACATATTTAAGCCTATTTAAGAAACTAGAAATTGTATATTAAGGATATAAGGGAGCTGAAGCTTTAGGAGGATAAGAGTTCTCCTGAAGCTATACTCAATGACCAAATAAAAGGTTATCCCACCCCTGTGACCGTTTGGTTAGGCTATACCCTTTGAGGATTATTTTCTACCACCCAAATGATGCTAAAAGTGGGAATTGCACAAAAAATGTGATGACAGTGTTAAATTCCTCTTTAAAGATCAGGTTGTTCCTGCCCTTCCATATGCTTTATAGAACCATGAAAAGGATAACTTTGCAATAGTTTCTGAGAGGAGGGGGAATATTGCCGTCTTGAGGATAAGGAAAAATGTTCTGTATTGCTGGCCTCGCTAAAGGGGAGAGACTAATAGTCATTCCATTTCTCCCGTATTTTGCTTGCAAATGTTTTGTGGAGAAAAATATGGTTGGCTGTGTTTCCATCTTGTTTGCATAAAACACAATAGTTGCAAGAAACACATTGGTCTGGTAGTTAGTATTAATTTTCCTTTGCAGATGTTTTGTAGTGTTCAAGGCAATTAAATGACCCAAAATCCTGACTTTAAATGTCATATGAACTTCATATAAAGGAGTGTACTGAAAGGTGGCTTCCTTGGAGTATGGCCAAGAGATATCCTACTTTATCAATTTCACTATCGGTAAGGTTCCTATTAAAGTAAAGGATCCAAGACGAGCAACCACCTACCACCTACGACTTCACTAGAGGACACAACAAAGGAAGTGGGATGATAGATGATACAAAGATGGAGACATGGAGGCAAATCTGGGAACCCCGCCCCATGTGTCTTCCTATAAACAAATTCTCTCCCCATTTCCTAATATGAAAACACAAGGAAAATGTTTGCTCATAGAGAAAACAAACTTCCAAGGGCTCCTATAAATTGATCTAGTTAAAAACTTGCTTTGAAACCCACGCTTGCTCTTGATGACCTTTGCCTACAAAAAGTATTGTTCCATAGGAATTAGGAAACCTCTACAGCCACTTCCCTAATAAAGCTTTGTTTCTCGTACTGCTAGGTCCCTTTTCTCCATTCTACATATCACTTCATCCCAAGCGAATAATTAATTGCTTTTCCCTTCCTCCTCCCCATTTCATTGAAAGTTTCTCAATTTTGTTCAGTAAGATTAGTGACCCTAATTGGAGCGTAGAACATGGACAAAAACTATGCTAGAAAAGAGCCCAAAACTGATCTTAGTGAGGCCTTCTCCTTTTGATAATAAGTTGCTCTTCCACCCTTACAACCTACTAGAGATCTTAGCAAACATTGGATCTCATAACTCAACTTTCAAAGGGTTACTTCCAGACAATATGCGTAGATACTTCAAGGGAATAGAACATGCAAAACAATGAATCTGATGTGCCTTAAGTTTCAAAACATCCCTTTTCGTATTGATACCCTCAAGATGACATTTTGCTATGTTGATTTTCAACCCCGATAACCAACATAAACTGGAAGTATCTTATTTTTTTTTTTTATCTTGGCTAGAGGGAAAAGTTCAAATACTTGAACTTGAAAAGGTAGACCTACGAAGTGGTATATTTCCTATGTAGACCTAATTTAGTTTGGTGTATGTAATAATTGTAATCAAAGGTTGTAGGGGTTTATTTGGTAAGTTGTATTATAATGAATTCTTATATATACAAATCGAGGGTTGCACTTTATCCTTTTTTTTGCGTAGTTTGTCTTCTTACCCATCAGTTTTCTATTGCTATATGTTTCTCTTAGGAAATCCTTTGAACTATTGGGAAAGAAAAGATTCACTATATTTGAGTTAGATAAGTTTTGTTTGAAGAGATTTCTTGGAATGTCTAGGAGATGGTGAGAACATCACCCAACAAGGCAAATCCTTTAAAATTTGTGTCTTTAATACTTTATTATTTTCATTGATTGTTGGCAATTGACATGTTTCCTTGTCATTTCTTTATTACGAATACTTTAACCTTTCATTATCTTGTTTTGGGATTGTAGGGTCCCGCAAATAAGAGTGGAACCTGTGCAACATGCCACGGGAACTTTACAGCATGTCCAGGGCATTTTGGATATCTGAATCTTGTCCTCCCTGTTTTCAATGTTGGATACTTCAGTTCTATTATAGACGTTTTGAAGAGCATTTGCAAGGTAATATCTTAACTTCAGTTCTATTTTAAAATCAATATTTAACTTATACTTGTATTAGAAATGGTTAAGCTGCAGTTGCTGCAGGAAATGTCTATTAAGTGATCTTCACTCATTTTCTATCTACAATAACTTCTTTGTAATTTTGACTATCAATTATTGGTATTTCATGATAGTCCTGTGCTCGAATACTTCTTTCTGAAAAAGATCGCAGAGACTACTTAAAGAAAATGAGAAATCCAAAATTGGAAGCACTGCAGAAGAGTGCATTAGCTAAGCAAATTGTGAAGAAGTGCAAACCTACTTGTTACCGATGTGGATATGTGAACGGTTCGAGCTCTATCATTTACTTCTGGTTTATATTCTTAAACATGGCTTTGATATTCAAGAATGTTGATGTTTGCTATGTTTTTTTGTTCATGAGCGTGGTCTCTTATTCTTAATTTTCAACTTAATGCTAGATTTTAATTAGAAATTGTTGTTGTAAATTGTATTTTTATTCTTAAGAACATAGCTTGTATTCATATGAATTTGCTTAGACGCATAGATGGAACTCATAGAAGATGTGCGTTTGTTAGTTGGTTGAGAGTAGATGTTCATTACTTGGGATAGGGGCAAAATTCTTTCTTTCCCTTTACTGCTTTTAAGCTTTGCAGAAGCAGCTGGTGGTCTCCTTCTCTAATTCGTCTAATGAGGTCAAAGGAGGTAATTAAGATGAAAAAGATTGGTCCTTCAACCTTTGTATCATTTCTCCAACAAATTCTTTTTTCCCTTTCTAATTGATATCCCAAGCATTCCTGTTTTTTATTTGAGTTTATTCATTTGGAAAGCTCATGTAGTATCCAAAGTACGGATTTTAGGGTGGCTAGTGGCCCATGAGAAGATCAACATGACGCACGTGATTCAAAGGAGGAATCATTTGGAAAGCTCATGCACTATCCAAAGTAAGGATTTTAGGGTGGCTAGTGGCCCATGAGAAGATCAACACGATGCAGGTGATTCAAAGGAGGAATGCTTCCAAGGCTCTCCTCTTACTACTGCATCCTTTGTAAGAGAGATGGAATCAATTGATCGCCTTCTTTTACAGTGAGTTTGCCGTTAGCATATGGGACAAGTGGATCAAGCACATAGGTTGGACCTTTAGAAGGCCAAATAGTTGCGAGTCTTTGGTTTCTTTCTCTCTCTCTTTTTTTTTTGGTTTGTTGTTTCTTGGACTCTCTCAACATTTCTCATCATGTTAAGACTTAAGAACATGCGGAGGGTGGCTTATTGGTTTTAGGGAAATAGAGTACCTAGAGATAAAATATGATGGATTTTAAGGAAAATAGAGTACAAATAGGTACATCGAATTGATAAAGCATATGTATGATAGAGGCTAGAGCAATAATCATAGTAAAAACAACAGTAAAAGAAATTAGTGAGTTTCTAATTATAGGAGTTTTACCCTATTGATAATTGATGAACTGACTAAACAAATGCAAGAAAATATTCTAGGGTATTTGGTGTTTACACATGACATATTGGTAATTGATGAAACTAAGGCTGCATTTGGTATCGAATTTAAATCTTGTTTTTGTATTTAGAAAAAAAAAAACTACAAAAAAGTGGCAAAAAACTTGTTTGGTTTGACAAGATCTAAAAACAATTTTTCAGATCAGGTCTAAAAAAGACCCCTTTTTAGAAAACATGGAAAAGTCATTTTCTGTGTTTTTCAATCCTTCTTTTTTATTTTATTTTTCAGATTTTAAGGGATCTTTTTAAGTTAGAAATGAAACTTATCATATGAGTTTCCATTGTTTTCATCTCTTAAAAACAATTTTAAATACAATATCAAACATATTCTCAGAAACTACAAATCAACTTAAAAATGTGATTAGATTCCACTTTTTAAGAAACTTTTTTCTTTTTAAAATGCAAAACAAACACAATCTAAATTAGCCGTACGTGAATCTAGAAGGTTTAAGATTATTTAGACATTAATTGAATTTTTAATAGAAGTAGAAATGCAAATGGAGAGATAGTGGAGTTGGAAAACCAAGTAATACCTAGGAGTGAAAACTTTAAGTATTTGTGCTCAATCATTCATCAAGAGGGAGATATAGGAGATGACATGAATCATAGAATTAAACAAAGTGGGTTTAGTGGAGGATTAGGAGTGATTAAAGTTGAAAGAAAATTTTTATAGATTGCTATTAGACTAGCATGCTTTATAGAGCGAGATGTTGGTGAATAAAGAACAAGGAGTTAACAAAAATTTTAAGATGAATATAGGGCAAAAGTAAAAACATTGAAAGAAAAAATTAGAAAAAAGAATTTTTTTGTGAAATAGTAGGGGTAGCTCCTAATTGGAGATAAAATAAGAAAGAATTGATTTAAGTTGGTTTGGACGCATACAACAATATTAATAGATGTGGCAGTTAGGAATAATGACCTATTTACAATTAGCAATAGTGAAAAGGCAAAAGAAGGTTTATATAACGTGGGTAAAGATAATTAATAAAGATGTGAGATTTCGTGGAGTGAAGAGAAGAAGAAAAGAGAGAATCCTTTGTTTCTCCTTTTTTATTATTATTATCATAAAGATACATACATCCTAATGAATATATATAACCTAAAGAGAACCTCTAAGATCCTATAAAATAGGATATGGACCACAAGACTAGGAATAACAAATCAATCAGAATATATTCAGATCCTATAAAATAGGATCTGGACCACAAGACTAGGAATAACAAATCAACAGAATATATTAAAACAGGCAAGTAAATAAATACTAATTAATAAGGAAAAACTGAGCTAATAATCCGGAATTCCACACTCCCCCTCGAGCTAGGTTGTATATATCATACATGCCTAGCTTGCACCTCAAGTCTTCAAAGTTAACTCTTGGAAGTGGCTTGGTGAAGATATCCGCTGTCTGTTGATGGGTTGGAGTGTACACGAGTTGCACTACTTCACTTTCAATCTTCTCGGAGATGAAATGCCGATCAATTTCAATATGTTTGGTGCGGTCATGATGAACGGGGTTCTTTGCTATGCTAATTGCTGCCTGATTGTCACAGCGCATAGTAATTGACCCATGACACTTCACTCCGATTTCTCCAAGGAGCTTCCTCACCCAGATTCCTTCACAAATGCCCAATGCTAAGGTTCTGAACTCGGCTTCTGCGCTGCTCCTCGACACAACAGACTGTTTCTTACTCCTCCATGTAACCAAATTACCCCAAACATACGTGCAATAGCCTGATGTTGACCGCCTATCCACCAGATCTCCTGCCCAGTCTGCATCTGAAAACACTTCTATGCCCCGATTGTCACTCTTCTGGAACAGAAGACCTTTGCCCGGTGTCATCTTCAAATACCTTAAGATACGATAGAGACTCTCCATATTTTCTTCAGTTGGGCAGTTCATGAACTTGCTGGCTGAGTTGACCGCAAAGCTGATATCCGGTCGGGTGTGAGAAAGGTATATAAGGCGTCCCACAAGGCGCTGATATCTACCTTTATCTGCTGGAACACTTGTCAAATCCACCCCAATTTTCTTATTCGAGTCCATGGGGGTAACGGCTGGCTTACACCCTAGCATCCCGGTTTCTTCCAACAAGTCTAGAGTGTACTTCCTTTGTGATAGACATATTCCACGCTTAGACCTTGCTACTTCCACACCAAGGAAATACTTTGGCTTACCCAAGTCTTTAATCTCAAACACATCGGATAGGAGTTGTTTCAACTTTGCTAACTCTTCTGCATAATCTCCGGTAAGAATGATGTCATCCACATAGACGATTAAGATAGCCACTTTGTTATTGGGTGACTTCTTTACAAAGAGAGTATGATCCGCTTGACATTGTGTGAAACCCTGACCTTGAACAGTCTTGGTAAATCTGTCGAACCACGCTCTTGGAGATTGTTTAAGACCATAGAGGGATTTTTGAAGCTTACACACTTTGTTGATGGTGCAGCTGGTTTCAAAACCAGGAGGTATCTCCATATAGACCTCTTCATCTAGGAATCCGTTAAGAAAAGCATTCTTAACGTCGAGTTGCACGAGGGGCCAGTCTAGGTTAACCGCGAGAGAGAACAACGCTCTAATGGTGTTAAGTTTAGCAACTGGGGCAAAGGTTTCTTCATAGTCGATGCCGTAGGACTGAGTGAAGCCTTTGGCAACGAGACGAGCCTTCAATCGATCAATACTGCCATCCGGTTTATGTTTCACATTGAAGATCCACTTGCAGCCCACTGTTTTCTTTCCCTTTGGCAGATCTGTGATGACCCATGTATCATTCTTTTCCAATGCTTCAATCTCGGCATTCACAGCTTGTTTCCAACCCGGATGCTTGAATGCTTCATGGATGGAGTTTGGAATTTGTACAGAGTTCATAGCCGAGATAAAAGCTTGATAAGAAGTAGACAATCCTCCATATGATACAAACCGTTGGATAGGGTGATTTGTACAGGACCGAACTCCTTTCCTCAAGGCAATGGGAGTGATAGGAGGAGGGGCCTCAGGTTCAGGAGTGACTAGAGTATCCGTAATCGAGGGAAACTCGTTGGGATAAGGAACCGGATCAGAATCTGGAGCAGTGCTGGCTTGAGGTGTGTGTTCCGGTCGGTTACGCCTAGAGTAGACTTGAATTGTTGGAGGTGTAGGAATTTGAGAGTTGGCACACGGTGATGAAGTTTGTGGGGTTGGCACGGAAACAGGGGCAGATTCATCTAACGAGCTGGACTCACCAGTTTGTACAATGTCCCAAAGATGAGATTCCACGAATGTCTCCCCTTGAAGCTCGGATTTGGGAGAATAGTAAGGCTGATCTTCGAAAAAAGTTACATCCATGGAGTTATAAAACCGTTTAGTGATAGGAGAATAGCATTTATATCCCTTTTTGTTCAATGAATACCCAAGGAAGATGCACTTAAGGGACCGAGGATCTAATTTGCTACGGAACTGTTGGTGAATGTGCACAAACACCGAGCAACCGAAGATCCTTGAAGGGAGGCTCGTAGAGAGGAATCGAATGTGAGGGAATATATCTAATAGAGACTTGAGTGGGCTTTGAAAGTGGAGGACTCTAGAAGGCATACGATTGATTAAATATGCTGCGGTAAGAACGACTTCACCCCAAAAACATTTAGGAACGGATCTTGAAAACATGATACAACGAGCGACTTCTAACAAATGCCTATTTTTTCTCTCGGCCACCCCATTTTGTTGTGGGGTGTCAACACACGAACTGATGTGAACTATGCCACGCTCTAGGAGATGAGACCCAAGAGTGGTTTTGAAATATTCTTTGGCATTATCCGTCTTAAATACACGAACTTTGGTTTGGAATTGGGTTTGTACCATAGAATAAAAATTTTGAAAGATGGAAGCCACTTCAGATTTTTCTTTCATGAGATATATCCAAGTAAGACGAGTGTGATCGTCAACAAAGGACACAAACCACCGAGCATGTGTTATATTACTAACCCTTGACGGTCCCCATACATCACTATGAATCATGGTAAATGGTTGAGATGGTTTGTAAGGAACACTCGGATATATTGCACGAGTATGCTTGGCAAGTTGACAAATTTCGCATTGAAAATATTTCGAACTTTTATTAATGAATAATTGAGGAAACAATTTTTCAAGGTACAGGAAGTTTGGATGACCTAAACGATAGTGCCACAGCATTACTTCACTATCTTTATTGACACTCGACCTACAACTTGAAAGACGAAAATTGGAATTGAAACTTGGCTGACTTTTGGCGGACACATAACTAGTGGAAGATGATGGAGTGTTGTTGAAGAGGTAGAGACCGGAACACATCTCAACACTGCCAATCGTCCTCCCCGATTCCAAATCCTGAAATTCACACAGGTTTGGAAAAAATTTAGTCACACACTTTAGATCTCGAGCCAATTGGCTAATAGAAATCAAATTGCAGTCTAAGTTGGGGACATGAAGAACTGCAGTAAGGACAATGTCCTTAGTGAGTCTAACTGAACCTGTTCCTACTATTTTGGAGGCAGTTCTGTCTGCAATGCGAACCTTTGACAATTCGGTGCTAGGCCTATAGTCAGTGAGAAGAGAGGCATTACCAGTCATATGATCAGAAGCTCCTGAGTCAACAATCCAGGGCTCAGAGATGCTTTTAGAGGCAGCAAACACGGTAGGATTTGTATCCTTTTGAACAGTGAGACTGGTGCTTCGGGTAAGGGTTTCGGATTGAGCACTATACCGAGCAAACAATTTCTGCAGGGCATCGATCTGAGCTGTGCTAAAGGGGCTTGAGTCAAGTGAGCTACTCTGTTCGGCGGTTGTAGCTGAGTTGGCCCGATGGTCTCGATCAGTCGGTCCCCGCTTTGGCTTCCAGTCGGCTGGTTTCCCGTGGATTTTCCAGCATGTTTCTCTGAGATGTCCCGGTTTCCTGCAATGATCACACCATGGACGAGATTGCCGCTCGCGATTATCAATACTTGATTGCGGTAGTCCTCGTGACACTAGGGCTGAGCCTTCAATCGCAAAATCTGTTGACGAGGCTCCTAACATCACTTTCCTTCGGCTGTCTTCCCGGCGCACCTCATAAAACACTTCGCGAATACTTGGAACAGGCCGTATTCCCAACACTCTAGACTTGACCTGATCAAGTTCTTTGTTCAGTCCGAGAAGAAACTTGAACGTGCACTTCTGCTCCACAATTTTCTTGTAAGAGTTGGCATCATCTGCACACTTCCACGTATGTACCTCGAACATGTCAAGTTGTTGCCAATATCGAGAGAGTGTTGAAGTACTGAGTTACGCTTTGATCTCCCTGTCTTAGGTCATGAAGGGTGGCTTCAATTCTGAAGATCTCAGCTGCATTCTCTGTGCTAGAATACGTTTCTCTCGCCGCATCCCATATTTCCTTCGCCGTAGTAAATAAGAGAAAATTTTCTCCGATTTCGTTTTGCATCGAGTTGATAAGCCATGACATCACCATGTGATTCTCAGCCTTCAAAGTCTTGTACGCAGGATCTTCTTTCTCTGGAATTTTCACATCGCCGGTGAGATAGTCATCTTTCCCTTTTCCACAAACGAACATCATGACGGACTGTGACCACTGGAGATAGTTGTGCCCATTCAGTTTGTGGCTGGTGATGAGAGGGGCAACGGATTCACTTCCTCCGATGGTAGAGTTACCCGAATTAGGATGAGAAGAATGGGACGTCGTGTTCCCATATTTTGTCATGAT
Organism: Paratinospora sagittata; assembly: GCA_035771175.1. Lineage (NCBI taxonomy): Eukaryota > Viridiplantae > Streptophyta > Magnoliopsida > Ranunculales > Menispermaceae > Paratinospora > Paratinospora sagittata. The sequence goes on from JAYMFD010000689.1 coordinate 47,741, forward strand.
TGATTCAGAGTTTGTACTATGCTCTGATACCATGTGAGATTTCGTGGAGTGAAGAGAAGAAGAAAAGAGAGAATCCTTTGTTTCTCCTTTTTTATTATTATTATCATAAAGATACATACATCCTAATGAATATATATAACCTAAAGAGAACCTCTAAGATCCTATAAAATAGGATATGGACCACAAGACTAGGAATAACAAATCAACAGAATATATTAAAACAGGCAAGTAAATAAATATTAATTAATAAGGAAAAACTGAGCTAATAATCCGGAATTCCACAAAAGATATAACTACTTTTAATGTAACTGTTTATTTAACCTTTGATAGGGCGCAATGGAGGAAGTAAATTCATGTTGCTGGAAAAAAAGCTTTGTTGAATTATTTTGAGCATGGAGGATGATGCTTATGGTGCATTTAGTAAGCATGTAATAAATGGATCTTTGAGGATCTTCATATTGATGTGGGCATAGTTCGGGAGTGCTCTCATTTTTAGGCTTCCTCTTGGATACCTTGTAGCAAGCTTTCCGAAGGTTGCTTATAGTTTGTTTAAGTGAATGAGGGGTTGGAGAAATCTATTGTAGTTTGCTTGAAGATGCCTTAGGAGAACATTTTCTCTCCTTAAAGGCTTTCCATGTTTTTGTTTGCAATTAACGAAAATTCTCCCCTTCTTCTCAAAAGAAAAAAGAAGAAGATGTGCATTATAGGCTTTCCATAAATTCTATTTTTTTGGAGGTTTTTATTGCTCACACTTCACTGTAGCTAGTAGCAACAGGAAAAGAGTACGTGGCCATTCAACGTTCCATGTCTTAATTTAAGCATGCCTGGATTAAGGCATGGGTCAAAAATTCT
>JAYMFD010001926.1:0-39422 GCA_035771175.1 Paratinospora sagittata
AAGAATGGTTGAGCCTTGACCCGTCACCTAACCAGATGAAAACCTAGACTACGAAGGATTGAAAACGCCACACCAAGATTAAACAATCAAGGTGATAAGTTTGGTCGCTTGAACGCCACAAGATTAACTTGATAAGTTCAAAGAGTTCTTTTAAGAACAAATAGGACACAAGACCTCACAAGATTAACTTGATCTGAAAACATAATCTACCATTCAAATTCGAGCTACCACTCTATATATACTTGGAACAACCCTCCAAGAATAGGAAAAGACATAACTAAATTTAAGACAACACAAACATCAACATAAACAAGTCCCCACGTTTTTAGGCCTCTTGGACTTCTAAAGGATAAATCCCCACGTTTTTAGGCCTCTTGGAATTCTAAAGGACAAGTCCCCACACTTTTAGGCTTCTTGGACTTCTAAAGGACAAGTCCCCACGGTTTTAGGCCTCGTTTTTAGGCCTCTTTGACTTCTAAAGGTAACCAAAATAGCTAATTGACTAACTTCAATGTATTTAAAACATAACCAGCCTGGACCAAGTTTATTCCCCTATTTAATATCCTTGAAACTCAACAAATTCATGCCCTTTGATGGTCAGTCCATGCTGGCACGTTTTGTGTGCTAATTAGCTTCTTCAATTCCTTTGATGACATGGACTAAGCCTTGATTATTATTTGAGCCCATCTTGGTCTTTTTAGAATTAGCCCAATTCTCTTGGATTAGCCCATTTAGCGCTTCCTTGAAACGTTTGGCTCTAAGTCTTGTAATTGGACCACTTGGAAGTGACAAAGGGTCATGTGCATATTCAGCTCCATTCCCAAGTGTATGATCAACTTGTCCAGCTCCTTGGTTTGCATCATTCTCCCCCTCTTGAGAAGGATTTGTCCTCAAATTATCACCTTGCTTGTATCTGATCACATAAGGAAATGTTTCAATGAATTCCACCCACTTAGCATGGCGTCTGTTCAACCTTTGCTCAAATGATGTTCAATACCTCGGATTGAAGGTAATCCATAAGGAACTTCTTCTGGAAGGACATCTTTAAACTCCTGCAAAAGAGAAACAATAACGCTCGACAAAGCACCGACGAGATCATTAGTACATAAAACAGCCTCCTTGTACATGAGTACAATAAGGGGCTGGTGTGAAAATAATGCTCTCTTGATCTCACTTTTTTTTGCAATCTAATTGAATTTTTTCTCTCTTGCTCTCACTATGGCTGAAATCCCCTCTCTTTCTTTTTCGCTCTGATCAATGTTTTTCTCTCTCTTTTTTTTTTCAATTTCGGCCTTCATTTCTTTTTCTTTCTTTTTTTTATTTGAGCTGTGTAACTTTAATTGGTCCTCCCTGACTTGTTTTGGAGTCAATGGCACAAGAATAATAGGCTGCCATTTATGAGTGAAAGAATACCTATTTTTGAATCCACCATGCCTAGCCCTCTTATCATACTGCCATGGTCTTCCCAACAATAAATGGCATGCATGCATAGGAACCACATCACAAAGCACCTCATCCTCATATTTACTAATGGATAATGCCACCAACACTTGCCTTGTTACCATGATAGCCACTGAAGCCGAGAAGGGTGAGGATGTTTCAAGGTAGTTTAGGCCAATTTCTCCACCAAATAAGTGTTGGCTACGTTTGTGCAACTCCTTCAATCGATAATGACGCTGCAAACTTTGTTGTTTACAAAGCACCGAGTATGAAACAAGTTCTCCCTTTGGTTACTTTCTTCCTTCTTAACCTGCACATTGAGAACTCGCCTTGCTACCAATAAATCTCCAACCTCAACACTTTGCTCATCATCGGCATCCTCCAAAGGTGGCATGTCACCATCATCTGCTTTTTCCTCATTCTCCGACTCAAGCTCTCCTTGGGCGTTTATCACCATCACCCTTTTGTTTACACACTGGCTGGATATGTGTCCCCGCCCTTGACATTTAAAACACTTAATATCACATGTTTTAGAACTTGAAGTTTCAGTGTTACCTGAAGTAGCGGCGGTAGTTGGTTTGGCATTCTTAAAGGGTTCAAATTTTGGCTTATTTTGTAGCTGCTCGTCCCTTTGTTGTGCTGTTTTCCACGGGCTGGTGGTAGCCATAGGTTGTCCCCTCCTAGCCAACCCCTTTCGTTTGAACTATTCCTCAACCTTTATGGCTTGATGCACCATATCTGTCAACTCAACATAGTGCTGCATCTCGACTATATCCACAATCTCACGATTTAAACAGTGTAAAAACCTAGCCATGGTGGCCTCCCGATCCTCTTCTACATTAGCCCGGATCATAGCTACTTCCATCTCCTTGTAATATTCTTCCACACTCTTGGAGCCTTGATTTAACCTCTGCAACTTTTGATACAATCCCCTATAATAGTGGCTGGGTACAAAATGCTTCCTCATAAGCATTTTCATCTCCTCCCAAGTGTCCACGGGTGGCTCTTTATTCCTTCTCCTATTAATCAGTATTTGATCCCACCAAACAATGGCATAATCGGTGAATTCAATTGCAGCCAACTTAACCTTCTTTATCTCGGTGTAGTTGTGACAATCAAACACCATCTCCACTTTAGTTTCCCACTCCAAATAAACTTCAGGATCACTTTTACCTTGGAAAGATGGGATTTTAATCTTTATGTTTCCTAAATCATTATCTCTCCTAGGCCTACCCATCCAAGCTTCTCGATTCCCATTCCCATGCTCAAACTTGCCCCGGTTCAAATATGGCTCATCAAACTGCCCCGACTCTGCCTCTTCCTCAACATTCCACCTTGCTGCCTATTGTGGATGTCTTGTTGCTATTTTCTTGGAGTTCCCGCTTCTACCCTGTCCAACCTCTCGTGAATAGGTTCTAATTCATCCCTCAACATACGACTCATCTCCCCTAACAACCCTTGCATTTGGAGGTTCGGAACTGCATGTTGTCAAACTTCTTAGGTTTTATCTTCTTCTTGATTATCGGACATATTTTAAATCTGCAAAACAAGGTTAGAATCCTCACAAGCACTCCCTCACGTATTTCACTCAAGAATTTGATTCACTTGCACTCGTGTTTTCACTCTAAACGGCTTTTACCCTCTTATGGTCTCACACACTCTTTCCTTTTTCCACTCTTTTGTGTGTTTTTTACTTCTTAATCAAACTTCAAGAACTAATTCAAAATAATCTAGCAGCAAGTCAAAAATGAGAAACAACCAGAACTCATCAAAAGATCAAGAACATGAATAAGGTGAGAAACAAGATTGAAAAGAGGAAATTTTCTTACTAGAATCACTTTCTTATCTCTTTTTTTTGACGATTTTTTTTTTTTAATTTTACAGCCGGGAACAGGAAATAAAAGATAGTCAAACTTTTCTTAGAACCAAATGATATGAACTCCACCAACAATTGTGATGAAACCCAATAACAATGATGGATTAGAACCCAAAGATCGTGTAGACAAGATTGGTTGAGCCTTGACCCGTCTCCTAACCAGATGAAAACCAAGACTACGAAGGATTGAAAACGCCACACCAAGATTCAACAATCAAGGTGGTAAGTTTGGTTGCTTGAACGCCAAAAGATTAACTTGATAAGTTCAAAGAGTTCTTTTAAGAACAAATAGGACACAAGACCTCACAAGATTAACTTGATCTCAAAACATAATCTACCATTCAAATTCGAGGTACCACTCTATATATACTTGGAACAACCCTCCAAGAATAGGAAAAGACATAAATAAATTTAAGACAACACAAACATCAACATAAACAAGTCCCCAAGTTTTTAGGCCTCTTGGACTTCTAAAGGACAAGTCCCCACGTTTTTAGGCCTCTTGGACTTCTAAAGGACAAGTCTCCACGTTTTTAGGCCTCTTAGAATTCTAAAGGACAAGTCCCCACGTTTTTAGGCTTCTTGGACTTCTAAAGGACAAGTCCCCACGTTTTTAGGCCTCGTTTTTAGGCCTCTTTGACTTCTAAAGGTAACCAATATAGCTAATTGACTAACTTCAATGTATTTAAAACATAACCAGCCAGGACCAAGTTTATTCCCCTATTTAATATCCTTGAAACTCAATAAATTCATGCCCTGTGATGGTCAGCCCATGCTGGCACGTTTTGTGTGCTAATTAGCTTCCTCAATTGTTTTGATGACATGGACTAAGCCTTGATTATTATTTGAGCGCATCTTGGTCTTTTTAGAATCAGCCCAATTCTCTTGGATTAGCCCATTTAGCGCTTCCTTGAAACGCTTGGCTCTAAGTCTTGTAATTGGACCACTTGGAAGAGACAATGGGTCGTGTGCATATTCAGTTCCATTCCCAAGTGTATGATCAACTTGTCCAGCTCCTTGGTTTGCATCATTTGCTCCTTGGTTTGCATCACAAAGTGGGTGTGTTCCGTGGCGGAATGTTGAGGAAGAGGCAGAGTCGGAGCAGTTTGATGAGCCATATTTGAACCGGGGCAGGTTTGAGCGTGGGAATAGGAATCTAGAAGCTTGGATGGGTAGGCCTAGGAGAGATAAGATTTAGGAAACATAAAGATTAAAATCCCATCTTTTCATTGTAAAAGTGATCCTGAAGTTTATTTGGAGTGGGAAACTAAAGTGGAGATGGTGTTTGATTGTCACAACTACTCAGAGATAAAGAAGGTTAAGTTGGCTGCAATTGAATTCACCGATTATGCCATTGTTTGGTGGGATCAAATATTGATTAATAGGAGAAGGAATAAAGAGCCACCCGTGGAAACTTGGGAGGAGATGAAAATGCTTATGAGGAAGCATTTTGTACCCAGCCACTATTATAGGGGATTGTATCAAAAGTTGCAGAGGTTAAATCAAGGTTCCAAGAGTGTGGAAGAATATTACAAGGAGATGGAAGTAGCTATGATCCGGGCTAATGTAGAAGAGGATCGGGAGGCCACCATGGCTAGGTTTTTACATGGTTTAAATCGTGAGATTGTGGATATAGTCGAGATGCAGCACTATGTTGAGTTGACAGATATGGTGCATCAAGCCATAAAGGTGGAGGAACAGTTCAAAAGAAAGGGGTTGGCTAGGAGGGGACAACTTATGGCTACTACCAGCCTGTGGAAAACAACATAACAAAGGGACGAGCAGCTACAAAATAAGCCAAAATTTGAACCCTCTAAGAATGCCAAACCAACGACCGCCGCTACTTCAGGTAACACTGAAACTTCAAGTTCTAAAACACGTGATATTAAGTGTTTTAAATGTCAGGGGCGGGGACACATGTCCAGCCAGTGTGTAGACAAAAGGGTGATGGTGATAAACGCTCAAGGAGAGCTTGAGGCGGAGAATGAGGAAGAAGCAGATGATGCTGACATGCCACCTTTGGTGGATGCTGATGATGAGCAAAGTGTTGTGGTTGGAGATTTATTGGTACAAAGGTGAGTTCTCAATGTCCAGGTTAAGGAGGAAGAAAGTAACCAAAAGGAGAACTTGTTTCATACTCGGTGCTTTGTAAACAACAAAGTTTGCAGTGTCATTATCGATGGAGGGAGTTGCACAAAACGTAGCCAACACTTATTTGGTGGAGAATTTGGCCTTAACTACCTTGAAACATCCTCACCCTTATCGGCTTCAGTGGCTGAATGAATGTGGCGAAATCAAGGCGACAAGGCAAGTGTTGGTGGCATTATCCATTGGTAAATATGAGGATGAGGTGCTTCGTGATGTGGTTCCTATGCATGCCTGCATTTATTGTTGGGAAGACCATGGCAGTATGATGAGAGGGCTAAGCATGATGGATTCACAAATAGATTTTCTTTCACTCATAAAGGGCCACCTATTATCCTTGTGCCATTGACTCCAAAACAGGTCAGGGAGGACCAATTAAAGTTACAAATCTCAAATGAAAAAAAGAAAGATAAAGAAATGAAGGCCAAAATTAAGAAAAAAAAGAGAGAGAAAAACATTGATCAGAGTGAAAAAAGAAAGAGAGGGGATTTCAGCCATAGTGAGAGCAAGAGAAAAAAAAATCAATTACATTGCAAAAAAAAGTGAGATCAACAGAGCATTATTTTCACACCAGCCCCTTATTGTACTCATGTATAAGGAGGCTCTTTTATGTACTAATGATCTCGTCGCTGCTTTGCCGAGCGTTATTGTTTCTCTTTTGCAGGACTTTGAAGATGTCCTTCCCAAACAAGTACCTTATGGATTACCTCCAATTCGAGGGATTGAACATCAAATTGATTTCATTCCAGGTGCATCAATTCCAAACCGACCTGCATATAGGAGTAATCCCGAGGAGACCAATAGTGCGCTATAGGCCTTGATAACACACTATCGGAAAGTCTGAAAAACTCGAGCTCTCGGGTTTGTGTATATCGATCTGCTATAGCCTGCTATCTATCAGTAAGGAACATGATACACAACCCAATAGCACGCTATCCACGTCTGAGAAAAAAATTTGATATTTCTAACGAGAAAAATGTGGGATCTTCTGCTTGCTCGATTTTTCTATTCCCTACACAGTTTTTCCAGGTTATCTTAATTGAAAGATTATCTACTAACACCTAGATGACTCCCATTGTCTCGCACGCCCAAAACAACTTTAGATTAAACAATGTTTTGAATCCAAATCATTTTGTACTCTCTTGCTATTTAACCCGGCGACTTCTACTTTTATAAAACACTCATTATCTGATTTTCAAAAATACAACATACAAGATTTTTGCAAGTTAGATTGACCTTTCCAAAGAGTTTTTCAAGAGAAGAAAATAATGACCCTTGCATTTGCCAAACACAAGCTTTGAATTGAATAAAAACTGCAATCTGTCTTGATGATAACGTCATTGTTCAGCAAGTACTTCATTTTATCCCCTTTGTGATTAGATTTGCAGAGGCTATCCATTGCTTTAAGCTGTAAGTATATGAAGTGGTCTCGGTATGATAACAAAATAAAAAAGAACACATCACCTGTCTTGCATCAAGAACACATCAAAGAATAGCTTTCGAAGTCTACAAAGATCAAGCTCGAACAACGAAGACATATCTGATGTCTAATGCATTAGTTTGATCTTTGGTATGTAGGGTAACCTCTCAATCAATCTCAGCACTAAAACTCTGAAAATTGCAAAGTCTTCAAAATCACTTCGATATAGTATTTCATTTTGAAAAAATGCTTTCCGAAAGGTTTTAATCATAATTTCAATAAGTTTTGAATTATTTAAAAGTTTTTAATCTTATATCAATATGTTTTGAGTCACTGGAATGGTTCTTGAGTGTCAAAATATTAATTTTTGAAAAATAATAATATCCAACAATTTGCCAAAATTTTTTTCTGAAGGCTAGTGCGCACTATCAGTGTTGATAGCACGCTGATAGGGTTCTATAATAAAACATTTGTTTTTTTGAAAAATTGTCTATAGCGCCCTATCCCCTTTGATAACTCGTTATAAAGTTGTTGTCGTGATCTTTCCACTTTTAGTAAAATGGGCAATAGCGCGCTATAGGCCTTGATAAACACGTTATCGGAACGTCTGAAAAACTCGAGCTCTTGGGTTTGTGTATATCGACCTGCAATAGCCTACTATCTGTCAATAGAGAACATGATATACAACCCAATATCATGCTATCCACCTATGAGAGAAAAATTTGATGTTTCTAACGAGAAAAATGTGGGCACTTCTGCTTGCTCGATTTTTCTATTCCTTACACAGTTTTTCTATTCCTTACACAGTTTTTCCAGCTTATCTTAATTGAAATATTCTCTACTAACACCTAGATGATTCCCATTGTCTCGCACACCCAAAACAACTTTAGATTAAACAATGTTTTGAATTCAAATCATTTTGTACTCTCTTGCTCTTTAACCCGCAACTTCTAAATTTATAAAACACTCATTCTCTAATTTTAAAAGATACAACACACACGATTTTTGAAAGTTAGATTGAGCTTTCCAAAGAGTTTTTCAAGATTAGAAAGTAATGATTCGTGCATTTGCCAAAACAAGCCTCGAATTGAATCAAAATTGCAATCTGTCTTGATGATAACGTCATTGTTCAGCAAGTTCTTCATTTTATCCCTTTTGTGCTTAGATTTGCAGAGGCAATCCATTGTTTTAAGTTGTAAGTATATGAAGTGGTCTCAGTAAGATAACACAACAAAAAAGAACACATCACCTGTCTTGCATCAAGAACGCATCAAACAATAGCCTTCGAAGTCTACAAAGATCAATGTCGAAGAACGAAGACATATCTGATGTCTAATGCACTAGTTTGATCTTTGGTGTGTAGGGTAACCTCTCGATCAATCTCAACACTAAAACTCTGAAAATTGCAAAGTCTTCAAAATCACTTCGATATAGTATTTCATTTTGAAAAAATGTTTTTCGAGAGGTTTTAATCAAAATTTCATTGAGTTTTGAATTATTTAAAAGTTTTTAATATTATATCAATATGTTTTGAGTCAATGGAATGGTTTTTGAGTGTCAAAATATTAGTTTTTCAAAAATAAAGCTATCAAGCAATTTGCAAAAATTTCCAAGAAGGCACAAGCGTACTATCAGTGTTGATAGTATGCTGATAGGGTTCTATAATAAAACATTTGTTTTTCTAAAAAATTGTCTATAGCACGCTATCCCCTTTGATAACTCGTTATAAAGTTGTTGTCTTGATCATTCCATTTTTAGTAAAATGGGCAATAACGCGTTATAGGCCTTGATAACACGCTATCGGAAAGTCTGAAAAACTCGAGCTCCCGGGTTTGTGTATATCGACCTGCTATAGCCTGCTATCTGTCAATAGAGAACATGATACACAACCCAATAGCACGCTATCCACGTCTGAGAAAAAAATTTGATATTTCTAACGAGAAAAATGTGGGATCTTGTGCTTGCTCAATTTTTCTATTCCCTACACAGTTTTTCCAGGTTATCTTAATTGAAAGATTATCTAGTAACACCTTGATGACTCCCATTGTCTCGCACGCCCAAAACAACTTTAGAATAAACAATGTTTTGAATTCAAATCATTTTGTACTCTCTTGCTATTTAACCCGCGACTTCTAATTTTATAAAACACTCATTCTCTGATTTTCAAAAATACAACATACAAGATTTTTGCAAGTTAGATTGACCTTTCCAAAGAGTTTTTCAAGTGAAGAAAATAATGACCCTTGCATTTGCCAAAACAAGCTTCGAATCGAATCAAAATTGCAATCTGTCTTGATGATAACGTCATTGTTCAGCAAGTTCTTCATTTTATCCCTTTTGTGCTTAGATTTGCAGAGGCTATCCATTGTTTTAAGTATATGAAGTGGTCTCAGTAAGATAACACAACAAAAAAGAACACATCACCTGTCTTGCATCAAGAACACATCAAACAATAGCTTTCGAAGTCTACAAAGATCAATCTCGAAGAACGAAAACATATCTCATGTCTAGTACATTAGTTTGATCTTTGGTGTGTAGGGTAAAGTCTCGATCAATCTCAGCACTAAAACTCTGAAAATTGCAAAGTCTTCAAAATCACTTCGATATAGTATTTTATTTTGAAAAAAAATTTTCCGAAAGTTTTTAATCATAATTTCAATGAGTTTTGAAATATTTAAAAGTTTTTAATCTTATACCAATATGTTTTGAGTCAATGGAATGGTTCTTGAGTGTCAAAATAATAACTTTTGAAAAAAAATGAAATCCAGCAATTTGCAAAAAATTTTCAGAAGGCTAGTGCGCACTATCAGTGCTGATAGCACGCTGATAGGGTTCTATAATAAAACATTTATTTTTCTGGAAAATTGTCTATAGCGCCCTATCCCCTTTGATAACTCGTTATAAAGTTGTTGTCGTGATCTTTCCATTTTTTGTAAAATGGGCAATAGCGCGCTATAGGCCTTGATAAACACGCTATCAGAAAGTCTGAAAAACTCGAGTTCTTGGGTTTGTCTATATCAACCTGCTATAGCCTGCTATCTGTCAATAGAGAACATGATACACAACCCAATATCACGCTATCCACGTCTGAGAAACAAATCTGATGTTTCTAACTAGAAAAATGTGGGCACTTCTGCTTGCTCAATTTTTCTATTCCTTACACAGTTTTTCCATTCCTTACACAGTTTTTCCACCTTATGTTAATTGAAATATTCTCTACTAACACCTAGATGATTCCCATTGTCTCGCACGCCCAAAACAACTTTAGATTACACAATGTTTTGAATTCAAATCATTTTGTATTCTCTTCCCTTTTAATTCGCAACTTCTAAATTTACAAAACACTCATTCTCTGATTTCCAAAAATACAAGACACACGATTTTTGCTAGTTAAATTGAGCTTTCAAAAGAGTTTTTAAAGATTCGAAAGTAATGATTCTTGCATTTGCCAAAACAAGCTTCGAATCGAATCAAAATTGCAATCTGTCTTGATGATAACATTATTGTTCAGCAAGTTCTTCATTTTAACCCTTTTGTGCTTAGATTTGCAGAGGCTATCCATTGTTTTAAGTATATGAAGTGGTCTCAGTAAGATAACACAACAAAAAAGAACACATCACCTGTCTTGCATCAAGAACACATCAAACAATAGCTTTCAAAGTCTACAAAGATCAATCTCGAAGAACGAAAACATATCTCATGTCTAGTACATTAGTTTGATCTTTGGTGTGTAGGGTAAAGTCTCGATCAATCTCAGCACTAAAACTCTGAAAATTGCAAAGTCTTCAAAATCACTTCGATATAGTATTTTATTTTGAAAAAAAAATTTCCGAAAGTTTTTAATCATAATTTCAATGAGTTTTGAAATATTTAAAAGTTTTTAATCTTATACCAATATGTTTTGAGTCAATGGAATGGTTCTTGAGTGTCAAAATAATAACTTTTGAAAAAAAATGAAATCCAGCAATTTGCAAAAAATTTTCAGAAGGCTAGTGCGCACTATCAGTGCTGATAGCACGCTGATAGGGTTCTATAATAAAACATTTATTTTTCTGGAAAATTGTCTATAGCGCCCTATCCCCTTTGATAACTCGTTATAAAGTTGTTGTCGTGATCTTTCCATTTTTTGTAAAATGGGCAATAGCGCGCTATAGGCCTTGATAAACACGCTATCAGAAAGTCTGAAAAACTCGAGTTCTTGGGTTTGTCTATATCAACCTGCTATAGCCTGCTATCTGTCAATAGAGAACATGATACACAACCCAATATCACGCTATCCACGTCTGAGAAACAAATCTGATGTTTCTAACTAGAAAAATGTGGGCACTTCTGCTTGCTCAATTTTTCTATTCCTTACACAGTTTTTCCATTCCTTACACAGTTTTTCCACCTTATGTTAATTGAAATATTCTCTACTAACACCTAGATGATTCCCATTGTCTCGCACGCCCAAAACAACTTTAGATTACACAATGTTTTGAATTCAAATCATTTTGTATTCTCTTCCCTTTTAACTCGCAACTTCTAAATTTACAAAACACTCATTCTCTGATTTCCAAAAATACAAGACACACGATTTTTGCTAGTTAAATTGAGCTTTCAAAAGAGTTTTTAAAGATTCGAAAGTAATGATTCTTGCATTTGCCAAAACAAGCTTCGAATCGAATCAAAATTGCAATCTGTCTTGATGATAACGTTATTGTTCAGCAAGTTCTTCATTTTAACCCTTTTGTGCTTAGATTTGCAGAGGCTATCCATTGTTTTAAGTATATGAAGTGGTCTCAGTAAGATAACACAACAAAAAAGAACACATCACCTGTTTTGCATCATGAACACATCAAACAATAGCTTTCGAAGTCTACAAAGATCAAGCTCGAAGAACGAAGACATATCTCATGTGTAATGCACTAGTTTGATCTTTGGTGTGTAGGGTAACCTCTCGATCAATCTCAGCAATAAAACTCTGAAAATTGCAAAGTCTTCAAAACCACTTCGATATAGTATTTCATTTTGAAAGAATGTTTTCCGAAAGGTTTTAATCATAATTTCAATGAGTTTTGAATTATTTAAACGTTTTTAATCTTATATCAATATGTTTTGAGTCAATGGAATGGTTCTTAATTTTCAAAATATTAAGTTATCAAAAATATGGCTATCCAGCAATTTGCGAAAATTTTTCAGAAGGCACTAGCGCACTATCAGTATTGATAGCACGCTGATAGGGCTCTATAATAAAACATTTGTTTTTCTGAAAAATTATCTATAGCGCCCTATCCCCTTTGATAACTCGTTATAAAGTGGTTGTCTTGATCTTTCCATTTTTAGTAAAATGGGCAATAGCGCGCTATAGGCCTTGATAAACACACTATCGAAAAGTCTGAAAAACTCGAGCTCTCGGGTATGTGTATATCGACCTGCTATAGCCTGCTATCTGTCAATAGAGAACATGACACACAACCCAATAGCACGCTATGCACGTATGAGGAAAAAATCTGATATGTCTAACGAGAAAAATGTGGGCACTTCTGCTTGCTCGATTTTTCTATTCCTTACACAGTTTTTCCAGCTTATCTTAATTGAAATATTATCTACTAATACCTAGATGATTGCCATTGTCTCGCACGCCCCAAACAACTTTAGATTAAACAATGTTTTGAATTCAAATCATTTTGTACTCTCTTGCCCTTTAACCCGCAACTTCTAAATTTATAAAACACTCATCCTCTGATTTTAAAAAAAACATCACACACGATTTTTGAAAGTTAGATTGAGCTTTCCAAAGAGTTTTTCAAGATTAGAAAGTAATGATTCGTTTATTTGCCAAAACAAGCTTCGAATTGAATCAAAATTGCAATCTGTCTTGATGATAACGGCATTGTTCAGCAAGTTCTTCATTTTATCCCTTTTGTGCTTAGATTTGCAGAGGCTGTCCATTGTTTTAAGTTGTAAGTATATGAATTGGTCTCAGTAAGATATCACAACAAAAAAGAACACATCACCTGTCTTGCATCAAGAACACATCAAACAATAGCCTTCGAAGTTTACAAAAATCAATCTCGAAGAACGAAGACATATCTCATGTCTAATGCATTAGTTTGATCTTTGGTGTGTAGGGTAACCTCTCGATCAATCTCAACACTAAAACTCTGAAAATTGCAAAGTCTTCAAAATCACTTCGATATAGTATTTCATTTTGAAAAAATGTTTTTCGAAAGGTTTTAATCATAATTTCAATGAGTTTTGAATTATTTAAAAGTTTTTAATCTTATATTAATATGTTTTGAGTCAATGGAATGGTTCTTGAGTGTGAAAATATTAATTTTTGAAAAATAAGGCTATCCAGCAATTTGCGAAAATTTTCCAGAAAGCACTAGCGCACTATCAGTATTGATAGCACGCTGATAGGGCTCTATAGTAAAACATTTGTTTTTCTGGAAAATTGTCTATAGCGCCTTATCCCCTTTGATAACTCGTTATAAAGTTGTTGTCTTGATCTTTCCATTTTTAGTAAAATGGGCAGTAGCGCGCTATACGCCTTGATAAACACGTTATCGGAAAGACTGAAAAACTCGAGCTCTCGGGTATGTGTATATCGACCTGCTATAGCCAGCTATCTGTCAATAGAGAACATGACACACAACCCAATAGCACGCTATGCACGAATGAGGAAAAAATCTGATATGTCTAACGAGAAAAATGTGGGCACTTCTGCTTGCTCGATTTTTCTATTCCTTACACAGTTTTTCAAGCTTATCTTAATTGAAATCATTTTGTACTCTCTTGCTCTTTAACCCGCAACTTCTAATTTTACAAAACACTCATTCTCTGATTTCCAAAAATACAAGACACACGATTTTTGCAAGTTAGATTGAGCTTTCCAAAGAGTTTTTCAAGAGAAGAAAGTAACGATTCTTGCATTTGCCAAAACAAGCTTATAATTAAATCAAAATTGCAATATTTCTTGATGATAACGTCATTGTTCAGCAAGTTCTTCATTTTATACCTTTTGTGCTTAGATTTGCAGAGGCTATCCATTGTTTTAAGTTGTTAGTATATGAAGTGGTCTCAGTAAGATAACACAACAAAAAAGGACACATCACCTGTCTTGCATCAAGAACACATCAAACAATAGCCTTCGAAGTCTACAAAAATCAATTTCGAAGAACGAAGACATATCTCATGTGTAATGCACTAGTTTGATCTTTGGTGTGTAGGGTAACCTCTCGATCAATCTCAGCAATAAAACTCTGAAAATTGCAAAGTCTTCAAAATCACTTCGATATAGTATTTCATTTTGAAAAAATGTTTTTCGAGAGGTTTTAATCATAATTTCAATAGGTTTGAATTATTTAAAAGTTTTTAATCTTATATCAATATGTTTTGAGTCAATGGAATGGTTCTTGAGTGTCAAAATATTAATTTTTCAATAACAAGGCTACCCAGCAATTTGCGAAAATTTTCCAGAAGGCACTAACGCACTATCAGTGTTGATAGCACGCTGATAGGGGTTCTATAATAAAACATTTGTTTTTCTTAAAAATTGTCTATAGCGCGCTAACCCCTTTGATAACTCGTTATAAAATTGTTGTCCCGATCTTTCCATTTTTAGTAAAATGGGCAATAGCGCGCTATACGCCTTGATAAACACGTTATCGGAAAGACTGAAAAACTCGAGCTCTCGGGTGTGTGTATATCGACCTGCTATAGCCTGCTATCTGTCAATAGAGAACATGACACACAACCCAATATCAAGCTATCCACGTCTGAGAAAAAAATATGATATTTCTAACGAGAAAAATATGGGCACTTCTGCTTGCTCGATTTTTCTATTCCTTACACAGTTTTTCCAGCTTATCTTAATTGAAATATTCTCTACTAATACCTAGATGATTCCCATGGTCTCGCACGCCCCAAACAACGTCAGATTAAACAATGTTTTGAATTCAAATCATTTTGTACTCTCTTGCCCTTTAACCCGCAACTTCTAAATTTATAAAACACTCATCCTCTGATTTTAAAAAAAACATCACACACGATTTTTGAAAGTTAGATTGAGCTTTCCAAAGAGTTTTTCAAGATTAGAAAGTAATGATTCGTGCATTTGCCAAAACAAGCTTCGAATTGAATCAAAATTGCAATCTATCTTGATGATAACGGCATTGTTCAGCAGGTTCTTCATT
Organism: Paratinospora sagittata; assembly: GCA_035771175.1. NCBI lineage: Eukaryota > Viridiplantae > Streptophyta > Magnoliopsida > Ranunculales > Menispermaceae > Paratinospora > Paratinospora sagittata. The sequence goes on from JAYMFD010001926.1 coordinate 15,062, forward strand.
TTATCCCTTTTGTGCTTAGATTTGCAGAGGCTATCCATTGTTTTAAGTTGTAAGTATATGAATTGGTCTCAGCAAGATAACACAACAAAAAAGAACACATCACCTGTCTTGCATCAAGAACACATCAAACAATAGCCTTCGAAGTTTACACATAACAAGTTCGAAGAACGAAGACATATCTCATGTCTAATGCATTAGTTTGATCTTTGGTGTGTAGGGTAACCTCTCAATCAATCTCAACACTAAAACTCTGAAAATTGCAAAGTCTTCAAAATCACTTCGATATAGTATTTCATTTTGAAAAAATGTTTTCTGAAAGGTTTTAATCATAATTTCAATGAGTTTTGAATTATTTAAAAGTTTTTAATCTTATATTAATATGTTTTGAGTCAATGGAATGGTTCTTGAGTGTGAAAATATTAATTTTTCAAAAATAAGGCTATCCAGCAATTTGCGAAAATTTTCCAGAAGGCACTAGCGCACTATCAGTATTGATAGCACGCTGATAGGGCTCCATAATAAAACATTTGTTTTTCTGGAAAATTGTCTATAGCGCCTTATCCCCTTTGATAACTCGTTATAAAGTTGTTGTCTTGATCTTTCCATTTTTATTAAAATGGGCAATAGCGCGCTATAGGCCTTGATAAACACACTATCGAAAAGTCTGAAAAACTCGAGCTCTCGGGTATGTGTATATCGACCTGCTATAGCCTGCTATCTGTCAATAGAGAACATGACACACAACCCAATAGCACGCTATGCACGTATGAGGAAAAAATCTGATATGTCTAACGAGAAAAATGTGGGCACTTCTGCTTGCTCGAGTTTTCTATTCCTTACACAGTTTTTCAAGCTTATCTTAATTGAAATATTCTCTACTAACACCTAGATGATTCCCATTGTCTCGCACGCCCAAAACAACTTTAGATTACACAATGTTTTGAATTCAAATCATTTTGTACTCTCTTGCTCTTTAACCCGCAACTTCTAATTTTACAAAACACTCATTCTCTGATTTCCAAAAATACAAGACACACGATTTTTGCAAGTTAGATTGAGCTTTCCAAAGAGTTTTTCAAGAGAAGAAAGTAACGATTCTTGCATTTGCCAAAACAAGCTTCGAATTGAATCAAAATTGCAATATTTCTTGATGATAACGTCATTGTTCAGCAAGTTCTTCATTTTATACCTTTTGTGCTTAGATTTGCAGAGGCTATCCATTGTTTTAAGTTGTAAGTATATCAAGTGGTCTCAGTAAGATAACACAAAAAAAAGGACACATCACCTGTCTTGCATCAAGAACACATCAAACAATAGCCTTCGAAGTCTACAAAAATCAATCTCGAAGAACGAAGACATATCTCATGTGTAATGCACTAGTTTGATCTTTGGTGTGTAGGGTAACCTCTCGATCAATCTCAGCAATAAAACTCTGAAAATTGCAAAGTCTTCAAAATCACTTCGATATAGTATTTCGTTTTGAAAAAATGTTTTTCGAGAGGTTTTAATCATAATTTCAATGAGTTTTGAATTATTTAAAAGTTTTTAATCTTATATCAATATGTTTTGAGTCAATGGAATGGTTCTTGAGTGTCAAAATATTAATTTTTCAAAAATAAGGCTACCCAGCAATTTGCGAAAATTTTCCAGAAGGCACTAACGCACTATCAGTGTTGATAGCACGCTGATAGGGTTCTATAATAAAACATTTGTTCTTCTAAAAAATTGTCTATAGCGCGCTATCCCCTTTGATAACTCGATATAAAATTGTTGTCGCGATCTTTCCATTTTTAGTAAAATGAGCAATAGCGCGCTATAGGCCTTGATAAACACGTTATCGGAAAGTCTGAAAAACTCGAGCTCTCAGGTTTGTGTATATCGACCTGCTATAGCCTGCTATCTGTCAATAGAGAACATGACACACAACCCAATATCAAGCTATCCACGTCTGAGAAAAAAATATGATATTTCTAACGAGAAAAATATGGGCACTTCTGCTTGCTCGATTTTTCTATTCCTTACAGAGTTTTTCCAGCTTATCTTAATTGAAATATTCTCTACTAATACCTAGATGATTCCCATTGTCTCGCACGCCCCAAACAACTTTAGATTAAACAATGTTTTGAATTCAAATCATTTTGTACTCTCTTGCCCTTTAACCCGCAACTTCTAAATTTATAAAACACTCATCCTCTGATTTTAAAAAAAACATCACACACGATTTTTGAAAGTTAGATTGAGCTTTCCAAAAAGTTTTTCAAGATTAGAAAGTAATGATTCGTGCATTTGCCAAAACAAGCTTCGAATTGAATCAAAATTGCAATCTGTCTTGATGATAACGGCATTGTTCAGCAAGTTCTTCATTTTATCCCTTTTGTGCTTAGATTTGCGGAGGCTATCCATTGTTTTAAGTTGTAAGTAAATGAATTGGTCTCAGTAAGATAACACAACAAAAAAGAACACATCACCTGTCTTGCATCAAGAACACATCAAACAATAGCCTTCGAAGTTTACACATAACAAGTTCGAAGAACGAAGACATATCTCATGTCTAATGCATTAGTTTGATCTTCGGTGTGTAGGGTAACCTCTCGATCAATCTCAACACTAAAACTCTAAAAATTGCAAAGTCTTCAAAATCACTTCGATATAGTATTTTCATTTTGAAAAAATGTTTTCCGAAAGGTTTTAATCATAATTTCAATGAGTTTTGAATTATTTAAAAGTTTTTAATCTTATATTAATATGTTTTGAGTCAATGGAATGGTTCTTGAGTGTGAAAATATTAATTTTTCAAAAATAAGGCTATCCAGCAATTTGCGAAAATTTTCCAGAAGGCACTAGCGCACTATCAGTATTGATAGCACGCTGATAGGGCTCTATAGTAAAACATTTGTTTTTCTGGAAAATTGTTTGTAGCGCCCTATCCCTTTTGATAACTTGTTATAAAGTTGTTGTCTTAATCTTTCCATTTTTAGTAAAATGGTCAATACGGCGCTATAGGACTAGATAACACGCTATCGGAAAGTCTTAAAAACTCTAGCTCTCGGGTTTGTGTATATCGACCTGCTATAGCCTGCTATCTGTCAATAGAGAACATGATACATAACCCAATAGCACGCTATCCACGTCTGAGGAAAAAATCTGATATTTCTAACGAGAATAATGTGGGCACTTCTGCTTGCTCGATTTTTCAGTTCGTTACATAGTTTTTCCACCTTATATTAATTGAAATATTCTCTACTAACACCTAGATGATTCCCATTGCCTCGCAAGATTAAACAATGTTTTGAATTCAAATCATTTTGTACTCTCTTGCTCTTTAACTCGCAACTTCTAAATTTAAAAAACACTCATTCTCTGATTTTAATAAAAAACACTCATTCTCTGATTTTAAAAGATACAACACACACGATTTTTGAAAGTTAGATTGAGCTTTCGAAAGAGTTTTTCAAGATTAGAAACAATGATTCGTGCATTTGCCAAAACAAGCTTCGAATTGAATCAAAATTGCAATCTGTCTTGATGATAACGTCATTGTTCAGCAAGTTCTTCATTTTATCCCTTTTGTGCTTAGATTTGCAGAGGCTATCCATTATTTTAAGTTGTAAGTATATGAAGTGGTCTCAGTAAGATAACACAACAAAAAAGAACACATCGCCAGTCTTGCATCAAGAACACATCAAACAATAGCCTTCGAAGTCTACAAAGATCAATCTCGAAGAACGAAGACATATCTCATGTCTAATGCATTAGTTTGATCTTTGGTGTGTACGGTAATATCTCGATCAATCTCAGCACTAAAACTCTTAAAATTGCAAAGTCTTCAAAATCACTTCGATATAGTATTTCATTTTGAAAAAATATTTTCCGAGAGGTTTTAATCATAATTTCAATGAGTTTTGAATTATTTAAAAGTTTTTAATCTTATATCAATATGTTTTGAGTCAATGAATGGTTCTTGAGTGTCAAAATATTAATTTTTCAAAAATAAGGCTATCCAGCAATTTGCGAAAATTTTTCAGATGGCACTAGCGCACTATCAGTGTTGATGGAACGCTGATAGGGTTCTATAATAAAACATTTGTTATTCTGGAAAATTGTCTATAGCACGCTATCCCCTTTGATAACTGGTTATAAAGTTGTCTTGATCTTTCCATTTTTAGTAACATGGGCAATTGCGCGCTATAGGCCTTGATAAACACGCTATCAGAAAGTCTGAAAAACTCGAGCTCTTGGGTTTGTGTATATCGACCTGCTATAGCTTGCTATCTGTCAATAGAGAACATGATACACAACCCAATATCACGCTATCCACGTCTGCGAAAAAAATCTGATATTTTAACGAGAAAAATGTTCTGCTTCCTCGATTTTTCTATTCCTTACACAGTTTTTCCAGCTTATCTTAATTGAAATATTCCCTTCTAACACATAGATGATTCCCATTGTCTCGCACGCCCAAAACAACTTTAGATTACACAATGTTTTGAATTCAAATCATTTTGTACTCTCTTGGTCTTTAACCCGCAACTTCTAAATTTATAAAACACTCATTCTCTGATTTTAAAAAATACAACACACACGATTTTTGAAAGTTAGATTGAGCTTTCCAAAGAGTTTTTCAAGATTAGAAAGTAATGATTCGTGCATTTACCAAAACCTTGCTTGGAATTGAATCAAAATTGCAATATGTCTTGATGATAACGTCATTGTTCAGCAAGTTCTTCATTTTATCCCTTTTGTGCTTAGATTTGCAGAGGCTATCCATTGTTTTAAGTTGTAAGTATATGAAGTGGTCTCAGTAACATAACACAACAAAAAAGAACACATCACCTGTCTTGCATCAAGAACACATCAAACAATAGCCTTCGAAGTCTACAAAGATCAATCTCGAAGAACGAAGACATATCTCATGTCTAATGCATTAGTTTGATCTTTGGTGTGTAGGGTAACCTCTCGATCAATCTCAGCACTAAAACTCTGAAAATTGCATAGTCTTCAAAATCACTTCGATATAGTATTTCATTTTGAAAAAATATTTTCCGAGAGGTTTTAATCATAATTTCAATGAGTTTTGAATTATTTAAAAGTTTTTAATCTTATATCAATATGTTTTGAGTCAATGAAATGGTTCTTGAGTGTCAAAATATTAATTTTTTCAAAAATAAGGCTATCCAGCAATTTGCGAAAATTTTTCAAAAGGCACTACCGCACTATCAGTGTTGATGGCACGCCGATAGGGTTCTATAATAAAACATTTGTTTTTCTGGAAAATTGTCTATAGCACGCTATCCCCTTTGATAACTCGTTATAAAGTTGTCTTGATCTTTCCATTTTTAGTAACATGGGCAATTGCGCGTTATAGGCCTTGATAAACACGCTTTCAGAAAGTCTGAAAAACTCGAGCTCTTGGGTTTGTGTATATCGACCTGCTATAGCTTGCTATCTGTCAATAGAGAACATGATACACAACCCAATATCACGCTATCCACGTCTGAGAAAAAAATCTGATATTTTAACGAGAAAAATGTTCTGCATCCTCGATTTTTCTATTCCTTACACAGTTTTTCCAGCTTATCTTAACTGAAATATTCCCTACTAACACCTACATGATTCCCATTGTCTCGCACGCCCAAACAACTTTAGATTAAATAATGTTTTGAATTCAAATCATTTTGTACTCTCTTGGTCTTTAACCCCCAACTTCTAAATTTATAAAACACTCATTCTCTGATTTTAAAAAATACAACACACACGATTTTTGAAAGTTAGATTGAGCTTACCAAAGAGTTTTTCAAGATTAGAAAGTAATGATTCATGCATTTGCCAAAACCTTGCTTGGAATTGAATCAAAATTGCAATATGTCTTGATGATAACGTCACTGTTCAGCAAGTTCTTCATTTTATCCCTTTTGTGCTTAGATTTGCAGAGGCTATCCATTGTTTTAAGTTGTAAGTATATGAAGTGGTCTCAGTAAGATAACACAACAAAAAAGAACACATCACCTGTCTTGCATCAAGAACATATCAAACAATAGCCTTCGAAGTCTACAAAGATCAATCTCGAAGAGCGAAGACATATCTCATGTCTAATGCATTAGTTTGATCTTTGGTGTATACGGTAATATCTCGATCAATCTCAGCACTAAAACTCTTAAAATTGCAAAGTCTTCAAAATCACTTCGATATAGTATTTCATTTTGAAAAAATATTTTCCGAGAGGTTTTAATCATAATTTCAATGAGTTTTGAATTATTTAAAAGTTTTTAATCTTATATCAATATGTTTTGAGTCAATGAAATGGTTCTTGAGTGTCAAAATATTAATTTTTCAAAAATAAGGCTATCCAGCAATTTCCGAAAATTTTTCAGAAGGCATTAGCGCACTATCAGTGTTGATGGCACGCTGATAGGGTTCTATAATAAAACATTTGTTTTTCTGGAAAATTGTCTATAGCACGCTATCCCCTTTGATAACTCGTTATAAAGTTGTCTTGATCTTTCCATTTTTAGTAACATGGGCAATTGCGCGCTATAGGCCTTGATAAACATGCTATCAGAAAGTCTGAAAAACTCGAGCTCTTGGGTTTGTGTATATCGACCTGTTATAGCTTGCTATCTGTCAATAGAGAACATGATACACAACCCAATATCACGCTATCCACGTCTGCGAAAAAAATCTGATATTTTAACGAGAAAAATGTTCTGCTTCCTCGATTTTTCTATTCCTTACACAGTTTTTCCAGCTTATCTTAATTAAAATATTCCCTACTAACACCTAGATGATTCCCATTGTCTCGCACGCCCAAACAACTTTAGATTAAATAATGTTTTGAATTCAAATCATTTTGTACTCTCTTCGTCTTTAACCCACAACTTTTAAATTTATAAAACAGTCATTCTCTGATTTTAAAAAATACAGCACACACGATTTTTGAAAGTTAGATTGAGCTTTCCAAAGAGTTTTTCAAGATTAGAAAGTAATGATTCGTGCATTTGCCAAAATCTTGCTTGGAATTGATTCAAAATTGCAATATGCCTTGAGGATAACGTCATTGTTCAGCAAGTTCTTCATTTTATCCCTTTTGTGCTTAGATTTGGAGAGGCTATCCATTGTTTTAAGTTGTAAGTATATGGAGTGAGACAGTAAGATAACACAAGAAAAAAGAACACATCACCTGTCTTGCATCATGAACACATCAAACAATAGCTTTCGAAGTCTACAAAGATCAAGCCCGAAGAACGAAGACATATCTCATGTCTAGTGCATTAGTTTGATCTTTGGTGTGTAGGGCACCCTCTCGATCAATCTCAGCACTAAAACGCTTAAAATTGCAAAGTCTTCAAAATCACTTCGATATAGTATTTCATTTTGAAAAAATGTTTTCCGAATGGTTTTAATCATAATTTCAATGAGTTTTGAATTATTTAAACGTTTTTAATCTTATATCAATATGTTTTGAGTCAATGGAATGGTTCTTAATTTTCAAAATATTAAGTTATCAAATATATGGCTATCCAGCAATTTGCGAAAATTTTCCAGAAGGCACTAGCGCACTATCAGTATTGATAGCACGCTGATAGGGCTCTATAATAAAACATTTGTTTTTCTGGAAAATTGTCTATAGCGCCCTATCCCCTTTGATAACTCGTTATAAAGTTGTCTTGATCTTTCCATTTTTAGTAAAATGGGCAATAGCGCGCTATAGGCCTTGATAAACACTCTATCGAAAAGTCTGAAAAACTCGAGCTCTCTAGTATGTGTATATCGACCTGCTATAGTCTGCTATCTGTCAATAGAGAACATGATACACAACCCAATATCACTCTATCCACGTCTAAGAAAAAAATCTGATATTTCTAACGAGAAAAATGTTCTGCTTGCTCGATTTTTCTATTCCTTACACAGTTTTTCCAGCTTAACTTAATTGAAATATTCTCTACTAACACCTAGATGATTACCATTGTCTCGCACGCCCCAAACAACTTTTGATTAAACAATGTTTTGAATTCAAATCATTTTGTACTCTCTTGCTCTTTAACCCGCAACTTCTAAATTTATAAAATAGTCATTCTTTGATTTTAAAAGATACAACACACACAATTTTTGAAAGTTAGATTGAGCTTTCCAAGAGTTTTTCATGATTAGAAAGTAATGATTCGTGCATTTGCCAAAACAAGCTTCGAATTGAATCAAAATTGCAATCTGTCTTGATGATAACGTCATTGTTCAGCAAGTTCTTCATTTTATCCCTTTTGTGCTTAGATTTGCAGAGGCTATCCATTGTTTTAAGTTGTAAGTATATGAAGTGGTCTCAGTAAGATAACACAACAAAAAAGAACACATCACCTGTCTTACATCAAGAACACATCAAACAATAGCCTTCGAAGTCTACAAAGATCAATCTCGAAGAAGGAAGACATATCCCATGTCTAATGCATTAGTTTGATCTTTGGTGTGTAGGGTAACCTCTCGATCAATCTCAGCACTAAAACTCTAAAAATTGCAAAGTCTTCGGAATCACTTCGATATAGTATTTCATGTTGGAAAAATGTTTTCCGAAAGGTGTTAATCATAATTTCAATGAGTTTTGAATTATTTAAAAGTTTTTAATCTTATATCGATATGTTTTGAGTCAATGGAATGGTTCTTCAGTGTCAAAATATTAATTTTTCAAAAATAAGGCTATCCAGCAATTTGCGAAAATTTTCGAAAAGGCATTAGCGCACTATCAGTGTTGATAGCATGCTGATAGTGTTCTATAATAAAATATTTGTTTTTCTGAAAAATTGTCTATAGCGCCCTATCCCCTTTGATAACTCGTTATAAAGTTGTTGTCTTGATCTTTCCATTTTTAGTAAAATGGGCAATAGCACTATAGGCCTTGATAAACACGCTATCGGAACGTCTGAAAAACTCGAGCTCTCGGTTTTTTGTATAGCGACCTGCTATAGCCTGCTATCTGTGAATAGAGAACATGATACACAACCCAATATCACGCTATCCACGTCTGAGAAAAAAATCTGATATTTCTAACGAGAAAAATGTTCTGCTTGCTCGATTTTTCTATTCCTTACACAGTTTTTCCAGCTTATCTTAATTGAAATATTCTCTACTAACACCTAGATTATTACCATTGTCTCTCACGCCCCAAACAACTTTAGATTAAACAATGTTTTGAATTCAAATCATTTTGTACTCTCTTGCTCTTTAACCCGCAACTTCTAGATTTATAAAACACTCATTCTTTGATTTTAAAAGATACAACACACACGATTTTTGAAAGTAGGATTGAGCTTTCGAAAGAGTTTTTCAAGATTGGAAAGTAATGATTCTTGCATTTGCCAAAATCTTGCTTGGAATTGAATCAAAATTGCAATATGTCTTGAGGATAATGTCATTGTTCAGCAAGTTCTTCATTTTATCCCTTTTGTGCTTAGATTTGGAGAGGCTATCCATTGTTTTAAGTTGTAAGTATATGGAGTGGTCTCAGTAAGATAACACAAGAAAAAAGAACACATCACCTGTCTTGCATCATGAACACATCAAACAATAGCTTTCAAAGTCTACAAAGATCAAGCCCGAAGAACGAAGACATATCTCATGTCTAGTGCATTAGTTTGATCTTTGGTGTGTAGGGTACCCTCTCGATCAATCTCAGCACTAAAACGCTTAGAAATGCAAAGTCTTCAAAATCACTTCGATATAGTATTTAATTTTGAAAAAATGTTTTCCGAAAGGTTTTAATCATAATTTCAATGAGTTTTGAATTATTTAAACGTTTTTAATCTTATATCAATATGTTTTGAGTCAATGGAATGGTTCTTAATTTTCAAAATATTAAGTTATCAAAAATATGGCTATCCAGCAATTTGCGAAAATTTTCCAGAAGGCACTAGCGCACTATCAGTATTGATAGCACGCTGATAGGGCTCTATAATAAAACATTTGTTTTTCTGGAAAATTGTCTATAGCGCCCTATCCCCTTTGATAACTCGTTATAAAGTTGTCTTGATCTTTCCATTTTTAGTAAAATGGGCAATAGCACTATAGGCCTTGATAAACACGCTATCGGAACGTCTGAAAAACTCAAGCTCTCGGTTTTTTGTATAGCGACCTGCTATAGCCTGCTATCTGTGAATAGAGAACATGATACACAACCCAATATCACGCTATCCACGTCTGAGAAAAAAATCTGATATTTCTAACGAGAAAAATGTTCTGCTTGCTTGATTTTTCTATTTCTTACACAGTTTTTCCAGCTTATCTTAATTGAAATATTCTCTACTAACACCTAGATTATTACCATTGTCTCGCACGCCCCAAACAACTTTAGATTAAACAATGTGTTGAATTCAAATCATTTTGTACTCTCTTGCTCTTTAACCCGCAACTTCTAGATTTATAAAACACTCATTCTTTGATTTTAAAAGATACAACACACACGATTTTTGAAAGTAGGATTGAGCTTTCGAAAGAGTTTTTCAAGATTGGAAAGTAATGATTCTTGCATTTGCCAAAATCTTGCTTGGAATTGAATCAAAATTTCAATATGTCTTGAGGATAACGTCATTGTTCAGCAAGTTCTTCATTTTATCCCTTTTGTGCTTAGATTTGGAGAGGCTATCCATTGTTTTAAGTTGTAAGTATATGGAGTGGTCTCAGTAAGATAACACAAGAAAAAAGAACACATCACCTGTCTTGCATCATGAACACATCAAACAATAGCTTTCAAAGTCTACAAAGATCAAGCCCGAAGAACGAAGACATATCTCATGTCTAGTGCATTAGTTTGATCTTTGGTGTGTAGGGTACCCTCTCGATCAATCTCAGCACTAAAACGCTTAGAATTGCAAAGTCTTCAAAATCACTTCGATATAGTATTTCATTTTGAAAAAATGTTTTTCGAAAGGTTTTAATCATAATTTCAATGAGTTTTGAATTATTTAAACGTTTTTAATCTTATATCAATATGTTTTGAGTCAATGGATTGGTTCCTAATTTTCAAAATATTAAGTTATCAAAAATATGGCTATCCAGCAATTTGCGAAAATTTTCCAGAAGGCACTAGCGCACTATCAGTATTGATAGCACGCTGATAGGGCTCTATAATAAAACATTTGTTTTTCTGGAAAATTGTCTATAGCGCCCTATCCCCTTTGATAACTCGTTATAAAGTTGTCTTGATCTTTCCATTTTTAGTAAAATGGGCAATAGCGCGCTATAGGCCTTGATAAACACTCTATCGAAAAGTCTGAAAAACTCGAGCTCTCGAGTATGTGTATATCGACCTGCTATAGCCTGCTATCTGTCAATAGAGAACATGATACACAACCCAATATCACGCTATCCACGTCTGAGAAAAAAATCTGATATTTCTAACGAGAAAAATATTCTGCTTGCTCGATTTTTCTATTCCTTACACAGTTTTTCCAGCTTATCTTAATTGAAATATTCTCTACTAACACCTAGATGATTACCATTGTCTCGCACGCCCCAAACAACTTTTGATTAAACAATGTTTTGAATTCAAATCATTTTGTACTCTCTTGCTCTTTAACCCGCAACTTCTAAATTTATAAAACAGTCATTCTTTGATTTTAAAAGATACAACACACACAATTTTTGAAAGTTAGATTGAGCTTTCCAAAGAGTTTTTCAAGATTAGAAACTAATGATTCGTGCATTTGCCAAAACAAGCTTCGAATTGAATCAAAATTGCAATCTGTCTTGATGATAACGTCATTGTTCAGCAAGTTCTTCATTTTATCCCTTTTGTGCTTAGATTTGCAGAGGCTATCCATTGTTTTAAGTTGTAAGTATATGAAGTGGTCTCAGTAGATAACACAACAAAAAAGAACACATCACCTGTCTTGCATCAAGAACACATCAAACAATAGCCTTCGAAGTCTACAAAGATCAATATCGAAGAACGAAGACATATCTCATGTCTAATGCATTAGTTTGATCTTTGGTGTGTAGGGTAACCTCTCGGTCAATCTCAGCACTAAAACTCTAAAAATTGCAAAGTCTTCAGAATCACTTCGATATAGTATTTCATGTTGAAAAAATGTTTCCTGAAAGTTGTTAATCATAATTTCAATAAGTTTTGAATTATTTAAAAGTTTTTAATCTTATATCGATATGTTTTGAGTCAATGGAATGGTTCTTCAGTGTCAAAATATTAATTTTTCAAAAATAAGGCTATCCAGCAATTTGCGAAAATTTTCGAAAAGGCATTAGCGCACTATCAGTGTTGATAGCAAGCTGATAGTGTTCTATAATAAAATATTTGTTTTTCTGAAAAATTGTCTATAGCGCCCTATCCCCTTTGATAACTCGTTATAAAGTTGTTGTCTTGATCTTTCCATTTTTAGTAAAATGGGCAATAGCACTATAGGCCTTGATAAACACGCTATCGGAACGTCTGAAAAACTCGAGCTCTCGGTTTTTTGTATAGCGACCTGCTATAGCCTGCTATCTGTGAATAGAGAACATGATACACAACCCAATATCACGTTATCCACGTCTGAGAAAAAAATCTGATATTTCTAACGAGAAAAATGTTCTGCTTGCTCGATTTTTCTATTCCTTACACAGTTTTTCCAGCTTATCTTAATTGAAATATTCTCTACTAACACCTAGATTATTACCATTGTCTCTCACGCCCCAAACAACTTTAGATTAAACAATGTTTTGAATTCAAATCATTTTGTACTCTCTTGCTCTTTAACCCGCAACTTCTAGATTTATAAAACACTCATTCTTTGATTTTAAAAGATACAACACACACGATTTTTGAAAGTAGGATTGAGCTTTCGAAAGAGTTTTTCAAGATTGGAAAGTAATGATTCTTGCATTTGCCAAAATCTTGCTTGGAATTGAATCAAAATTGCAATATGTCTTGAGGATAACGTCATTGTTCAGCAAGTTCTTCATTTTATCCCTTTTGTGCTTAGATTTGGAGAGGCTATCCATTGTTTTAAGTTGTAAGTATATGGAGTGGTCTCAGTAAGATAACACAAGAAAAAAGAACACATCACCTGTCTTGCATCATGAACACATCAAACAATAGCTTTCAAAGTCTACAAAGATCAAGCCCGAAGAACGAAGACATATCTCATGTCTAGTGCATTAGTTTGATCTTTGGTGTGTAGGGTACCCTCTCGATCAATCTCAGCACTAAAACGCTTAGAATTGCAAAGTCTTCAAAATCACTTCGATATAGTATTTCATTTTGAAAAAATGTTTTCCGAAAGGTTTTAATCATAATTTCAATGAGTTTTGAATTATTTAAACGTTTTTAATCTTATATCAATATGTTTTGAGTCAATGGAATGGTTCTTAATTTTCAAAATATTAAGTTATCAAAAATATGGCTATCCAGCAATTTGCGAAAATTTTCCAGAAGGCACTAGCGCACTATCAGTATTGATAGCACGCTGATAGGGCTCTATAATAAAACATTTGTTTTTCTGGAAAATTGTCTATAGCGCCCTATCCCCTTTGATAACTCGTTATAAAGTTGTCTTGATCTTTCCATTTTTAGTAAAATGGGCAATAGCGCGCTATAGGCCTTGATAAACACTCTATCGAAAAGTCTGAAAAACTCGAGCTCTCGAGTATGTGTATATCGACCTGCTATAGCCTGCTATCTGTCAATAGAGAACATGATACACAACCCAATATCACGCTATCCACGTCTGAGAAAAAAATCTGATATTTCTAACGAGAAAAATATTCTGCTTGCTCGATTTTTCTATTCCTTACACAGTTTTTCCAGCTTATCTTAATTGAAATATTCTCTACTAACACCTAGATGATTACCATTGTCTCGCACGCCCCAAACAACTTTTGATTAAACAATGTTTTGAATTCAAATCATTTTGTACTCTCTTGCTCTTTAACCCGCAACTTCTAAATTTATAAAACAGTCATTCTTTGATTTTAAAAGATACAACACACACAATTTTTGAAAGTTAGATTGAGCTTTCCAAAGAGTTTTTCAAGATTAGAAACTAATGATTCGTGCATTTGCCAAAACAAGCTTCGAATTGAATCAAAATTGCAATCTGTCTTGATGATAACGTCATTGTTCAGCAAGTTCTTCATTTTATCCCTTTTGTGCTTAGATTTGCAGAGGCTATCCATTGTTTTAAGTTGTAAGTATATGAAGTGGTCTCAGTAAGATAACACAACAAAAAAGAACACATCACCTGTCTTGCATCAAGAACACATCAAACAATAGCCTTCGAAGTCTACAAAGATCAATATCGAAGAACGAAGACATATCTCATGTCTAATGCATTAGTTTGATCTTTGGTGTGTAGGGTAACCTCTCGGTCAATCTCAGCACTAAAACTCTAAAAATTGCAAAGTCTTCAGAATCACTTCGATATAGTATTTCATGTTGAAAAAATGTTTCCTGAAAGTTGTTAATCATAATTTCAATAAGTTTTGAATTATTTAAAAGTTTTTAATCTTATATCGATATGTTTTGAGTCAATGGAATGGTTCTTCAGTGTCAAAATATTAATTTTTCAAAAATAAGGCTATCCAGCAATTTGCGAAAATTTTCGAAAAGGCATTAGCGCACTATCAGTGTTGATAGCAAGCTGATAGTGTTCTATAATAAAATATTTGTTTTTCTGAAAAATTGTCTATAGCGCCCTATCCCCTTTGATAACTCGTTATAAAGTTGTTGTCTTGATCTTTCCATTTTTAGTAAAATGGGCAATAGCACTATAGGCCTTGATAAACACGCTATCGGAACGTCTGAAAAACTCGAGCTCTCGGTTTTTTGTATAGCGACCTGCTATAGCCTGCTATCTGTGAATAGAGAACATGATACACAACCCAATATCACGCTATCCACGTCTGAGAAAAAAATCTGATATTTCTAACGAGAAAAATGTTCTGCTTGCTCGATTTTTCTATTCCTTACACAGTTTTTCCAGCTTATCTTAATTGAAATATTCTCTACTAACACCTAGATTATTACCATTGTCTCTCACGCCCCAAACAACTTTAGATTAAACAATGTTTTGAATTCAAATCATTTTGTACTCTCTTGCTCTTTAACCCGCAACTTCTAGATTTATAAAACACTCATTCTTTGATTTTAAAAGATACAACACACACGATTTTTGAAAGTAGGATTGAGCTTTCGAAAGAGTTTTTCAAGATTGGAAAGTAATGATTCTTGCATTTGCCAAAATCTTGCTTGGAATTGAATCAAAATTGCAATATGTCTTGAGGATAACGTCATTGTTCAGCAAGTTCTTCATTTTATCCCTTTTGTGCTAAGATTTGGAGAGGCTATCCATTGTTTTAAGTTGTAAGTATATGGAGTGGTCTCAGTAAGATAACACAAGAAAAAAGAACACATCACCTGTCTTGCATCATGAACACATCAAACAATAGCTTTCAAAGTCTACAAAGATCAAGCCCGAAGAACGAAGACATATCTCATGTCTAGTGCATTAGTTTGATCTTTGGTGTGTAGGGTACCCTCTCGATCAATCTCAGCACTAAAACGCTTAGAATTGCAAAGTCTTCAAAATCACTTCGATATAGTATTTCATTTTGAAAAAATGTTTTCCGAAAGGTTTTAATCATAATTTCAATGAGTTTTGAATTATTTAAACGTTTTTAATCTTATATCAATATGTTTTGAGTCAATGGAATGGTTCTTAATTTTCAAAATATTAAGTTATCAAAAATATGGCTATCCAGCAATTTGCGAAAATTTTCCAGAAGGCACTAGCGCACTATCAGTATTGATAGCACGCTGATAGGGCTCTATAATAAAACATTTGTTTTTCTGGAAAATTGTCTATAGCGCCCTATCCCCTTTGATAACTCGTTATAAAGTTGTCTTGATCTTTCCATTTTTAGTAAAATGGGCAATAGCGCGCTATAGGCCTTGATAAACACTCTATCGAAAAGTCTGAAAAACTCGAGCTCTCGAGTATGTGTATATCGACCTGCTATAGCCTGCTATCTGTCAATAGAGAACATGATACACAACCCAATATCACGCTATCCACGTCTGAGAAAAAAATCTGATATTTCTAACGAGAAAAATATTCTGCTTGCTCGATTTTTCTATTCCTTACACAGTTTTTCCAGCTTATCTTAATTGAAATATTCTCTACTAACACCTAGATGATTACCATTGTCTCGCACGCCCCAAACAACTTTTGATTAAACAATGTTTTGAATTCAAATCATTTTGTACTCTCTTGCTCTTTAACCCGCAACTTCTAAATTTATAAAACAGTCATTCTTTGATTTTAAAAGATACAACACACACAATTTTTGAAAGTTAGATTGAGCTTTCCAAAGAGTTTTTCAAGATTAGAAACTAATGATTCGTGCATTTGCCAAAACAAGCTTCGAATTGAATCAAAATTGCAATCTGTCTTGATGATAACGTCATTGTTCAGCAAGTTCTTCATTTTATCCCTTTTGTGCTTAGATTTGCAGAGGCTATCCATTGTTTTAAGTTGTAAGTATATGAAGTGGTCTCAGTAAGATAACACAACAAAAAAGAACACATCACCTGTCTTGCATCAAGAACACATCAAACAATAGCCTTCGAAGTCTACAAAGATCAATATCGAAGAACGAAGACATATCTCATGTCTAATGCATTAGTTTGATCTTTGGTGTGTAGGGTAACCTCTCGGTCAATCTCAGCACTAAAACTCTAAAAATTGCAAAGTCTTCAGAATCACTTCGATATAGTATTTCATGTTGAAAAAATGTTTCCTGAAAGTTGTTAATCATAATTTCAATAAGTTTTGAATTATTTAAAAGTTTTTAATCTTATATCGATATGTTTTGAGTCAATGGAATGGTTCGTCAGTGTCAAAATATTAATTTTTCAAAAATAAGGCTATCCAGCAATTTGCGAAAATTTTCGAAAAGGCATTAGCGCACTATCAGTGTTGATAGCAAGCTGATAGTGTTCTATAATAAAATATTTGTTTTTCTGAAAAATTGTCTATAGCGCCCTATCCCCTTTGATAACTCGTTATAAAGTTGTTGTCTTGATCTTTCCATTTTTAGTAAAATGGGCAATAGCACTATAGGCCTTGATAAACACGCTATCGGAACGTCTGAAAAACTCGAGCTCTCGGTTTTTTGTATAGCGACCTGCTATAGCCTGCTATCTGTGAATAGAGAACATGATACACAACCCAATATCACGCTATCCACGTCTGAGAAAAAAATCTGATATTTCTAACGAGAAAAATGTTCTGCTTGCTCGATTTTTCTATTCCTTACACAGTTTTTCCAGCTTATCTTAATTGAAATATTCTCTACTAACACCTAGATTATTACCATTGTCTCTCACGCCCCAAACAACTTTAGATTAAACAATGTTTTGAATTCAAATCATTTTGTACTCTCTTGCTCTTTAACCCGCAACTTCTAGATTTATAAAACACTCATTCTTTGATTTTAAAAGATACAACACACACGATTTTTGAAAGTAGGATTGAGCTTTCGAAAGAGTTTTTCAAGATTGGAAAGTAATGATTCTTGCATTTGCCAAAATCTTGCTTGGAATTGAATCAAAATTGCAATATGTCTTGAGGATAACGTCATTGTTCAGCAAGTTCTTCATTTTATCCCTTTTGTGCTTAGATTTGGAGAGGCTATCCATTGTTTTAAGTTGTAAGTATATGGAGTGGTCTCAGTAAGATAACACAAGAAAAAAGAACACATCACCTGTCTTGCATCATGAACACATCAAACAATAGCTTTCAAAGTCTACAAAGATCAAGCCCGAAGAACGAAGACATATCTCATGTCTAGTGCATTAGTTTGATCTTTGGTGTGTAGGGTACCCTCTCGATCAATCTCAGCACTAAAACGCTTAGAATTGCAAAGTCTTCAAAATCACTTCGATATAGTATTTCATTTTGAAAAAATGTTTTCCGAAAGGTTTTAATCATAATTCCAATGAGTTTTGAATTATTTAAACGTTTTTAATCTTATATCAATATGTTTTGAGTCAATGGAATGGTTCTTAATTTTCAAAATATTAAGTTATCAAAAATATGGCTATCCAGCAATTTGCGAAAATTTTCCAGAAGGCACTAGCGCACTATCAGTATTGATAGCACGCTGATAGGGCTCTATAATAAAACATTTGTTTTTCTGGAAAATTGTCTATAGCGCCCTATCCCCTTTGATAACTCGTTATAAAGTTGTCTTGATCTTTCCATTTTTAGTAAAATGGGCAATAGCGCGCTATAGGCCTTGATAAACACTCTATCGAAAAGTCTGAAAAACTCGAGCTCTCGAGTATGTGTATATCGACCTGCTATAGCCTGCTATCTGTCAATAGAGAACATGATACACAACCCAATATCACGCTATCCACGTCTGAGAAAAAAATCTGATATTTCTAACGAGAAAAATATTCTGCTTGCTCGATTTTTCTATTCCTTACACAGTTTTTCCAGCTTATCTTAATTGAAATATTCTCTACTAACACCTAGATGATTACCATTGTCTCGCACGCCCCAAACAACTTTTGATTAAACAATGTTTTGAATTCAAATCATTTTGTACTCTCTTGCTCTTTAACCCGCAACTTCTAAATTTATAAAACAGTCATTCTTTGATTTTAAAAGATACAACACACACAATTTTTGAAAGTTAGATTGAGCTTTCCAAAGAGTTTTTCAAGATTAGAAACTAATGATTCGTGCATTTGCCAAAACAAGCTTCGAATTGAATCAAAATTGCAATCTGTCTTGATGATAACGTCATTGTTCAGCAAGTTCTTCATTTTATCCCTTTTGTGCTTAGATTTGCAGAGGCTATCCATTGTTTTAAGTTGTAAGTATATGAAGTGGTCTCAGTAAGATAACACAACAAAAAAGAACACATCACCTGTCTTGCATCAAGAACACATCAAACAATAGCCTTCGAAGTCTACAAAGATCAATATCGAAGAACGAAGACATATCTCATGTCTAATGCATTAGTTTGATCTTTGGTGTGTAGGGTAACCTCTCGGTCAATCTCAGCACTAAAACTCTAAAAATTGCAAAGTCTTCAGAATCACTTCGATATAGTATTTCATGTTGAAAAAATGTTTCCTGAAAGTTGTTAATCATAATTTCAATAAGTTTTGAATTATTTAAAAGTTTTTAATCTTATATCGATATGTTTTGAGTCAATGGAATGGTTCGTCAGTGTCAAAATATTAATTTTTCAAAAATAAGGCTATCCAGCAATTTGCGAAAATTTTCGAAAAGGCATTAGCGCACTATCAGTGTTGATAGCAAGCTGATAGTGTTCTATAATAAAATATTTGTTTTTCTGAAAAATTGTCTATAGCGCCCTATCCCCTTTGATAACTCGTTATAAAGTTGTTGTCTTGATCTTTCCATTTTTAGTAAAATGGGCAATAGCACTATAGGCCTTGATAAACACGCTATCGGAACGTCTGAAAAACTCGAGCTCTCGGTTTTTTGTATAGCGACCTGCTATAGCCTGCTATCTGTGAATAGAGAACATGATACACAACCCAATATCACGCTATCCACGTCTGAGAAAAAAATCTGATATTTCTAACGAGAAAAATGTTCTGCTTGCTCGATTTTTCTATTCCTTACACAGTTTTTCCAGCTTATCTTAATTGAAATATTCTCTACTAACACCTAGATTATTACCATTGTCTCTCACGCCCCAAACAACTTTAGATTAAACAATGTTTTGAATTCAAATCATTTTGTACTCTCTTGCTCTTTAACCCGCAACTTCTAGATTTATAAAACACTCATTCTTTGATTTTAAAAGATACAACACACACGATTTCTGAAAGTAGGATTGAGCTTTCGAAAGAGTTTTTCAAGATTGGAAAGTAATGATTCTTGCATTTGCCAAAATCTTGCTTGGAATTGAATCAAAATTGCAATATGTCTTGAGGATAACGTCATTGTTCAGCAAGTTCTTCATTTTATCCCTTTTGTGCTTAGATTTGGAGAGGCTATCCATTGTTTTAAGTTGTAAGTATATGGAGTGGTCTCAGTAAGATAACACAAGAAAAAAGAACACATCACCTGTCTTGCATCATGAACACATCAAACAATAGCTTTCAAAGTCTACAAAGATCAAGCCCGAAGAACGAAGACATATCTCATGTCTAGTGCATTAGTTTGATCTTTGGTGTGTAGGGTACCCTCTCGATCAATCTCAGCACTAAAACGCTTAGAATTGCAAAGTCTTCAAAATCACTTCGATATAGTATTTCATTTTGAAAAAATGTTTTCCGAAAGGTTTTAATCATAATTTCAATGAGTTTTGAATTATTTAAACGTTTTTAATCTTATATCAATATGTTTTGAGTCAATGGAATGGTTCTTAATTTTCAAAATATTAAGTTATCAAAAATATGGCTATCCAGCAATTTGCGAAAATTTTCCAGAAGGCACTAGCGCACTATCAGTATTGATAGCACGCTGATAGGGCTCTATAATAAAACATTTGTTTTTCTGGAAAATTGTCTATAGCGCCCTATCCCCTTTGATAACTCGTTATAAAGTTGTCTTGATCTTTCCATTTTTAGTAAAATGGGCAATAGCGCGCTATAGGCCTTGATAAACACTCTATCGAAAAGTCTGAAAAACTCGAGCTCTCGAGTATGTGTATATCGACCTGCTATAGCCTGCTATCTGTCAATAGAGAACATGATACACAACCCAATATCACGCTATCCACGTCTGAGAAAAAAATCTGATATTTCTAACGAGAAAAATATTCTGCTTGCTCGATTTTTCTATTCCTTACACAGTTTTTCCAGCTTATCTTAATTGAAATATTCTCTACTAACACCTAGATGATTACCATTGTCTCGCACGCCCCAAACAACTTTTGATTAAACAATGTTTTGAATTCAAATCATTTTGTACTCTCTTGCTCTTTAACCCGCAACTTCTAAATTTATAAAACAGTCATTCTTTGATTTTAAAAGATACAACACACACAATTTTTGAAAGTTAGATTGAGCTTTCCAAAGAGTTTTTCAAGATTAGAAACTAATGATTCGTGCATTTGCCAAAACAAGCTTCGAATTGAATCAAAATTGCAATCTGTCTTGATGATAACGTCATTGTTCAGCAAGTTCTTCATTTTATCCCTTTTGTGCTTAGATTTGCAGAGGCTATCCATTGTTTTAAGTTGTAAGTATATGAAGTGGTCTCAGTAAGATAACACAACAAAAAAGAACACATCACCTGTCTTGCATCAAGAACACATCAAACAATAGCCTTCGAAGTCTACAAAGATCAATATCGAAGAACGAAGACATATCTCATGTCTAATGCATTAGTTTGATCTTTGGTGTGTAGGGTAACCTCTCGGTCAATCTCAGCACTAAAACTCTAAAAATTGCAAAGTCTTCAGAATCACTTCGATATAGTATTTCATGTTGAAAAAATGTTTCCTGAAAGTTGTTAATCATAATTTCAATAAGTTTTGAATTATTTAAAAGTTTTTAATCTTATATCGATATGTTTTGAGTCAATGGAATGGTTCGTCAGTGTCAAAATATTAATTTTTCAAAAATAAGGCTATCCAGCAATTTGCGAAAATTTTCGAAAAGGCATTAGCGCACTATCAGTGTTGATAGCAAGCTGATAGTGTTCTATAATAAAATATTTGTTTTTCTGAAAAATTGTCTATAGCGCCCTATCCCCTTTGATAACTCGTTATAAAGTTGTTGTCTTGATCTTTCCATTTTTAGTAAAATGGGCAATAGCACTATAGGCCTTGATAAACACGCTATCGGAACGTCTGAAAAACTCGAGCTCTCGGTTTTTTGTATAGCGACCTGCTATAGCCTGCTATCTGTGAATAGAGAACATGATACACAACCCAATATCACGCTATCCACGTCTGAGAAAAAAATCTGATATTTCTAACGAGAAAAATGTTCTGCTTGCTCGATTTTTCTATTCCTTACACAGTTTTTCCAGCTTATCTTAATTGAAATATTCTCTACTAACACCTAGATTATTACCATTGTCTCTCACGCCCCAAACAACTTTAGATTAAACAATGTTTTGAATTCAAATCATTTTGTACTCTCTTGCTCTTTAACCCGCAACTTCTAGATTTATAAAACACTCATTCTTTGATTTTAAAAGATACAACACACACGATTTTTGAAAGTAGGATTGAGCTTTCGAAAGAGTTTTTCAAGATTGGAAAGTAATGATTCTTGCATTTGCCAAAGTCTTGCTTGGAATTGAATCAAAATTGCAATATGTCTTGAGGATAACGTCATTGTTCAGCAAGTTCTTCATTTTATCCCTTTTGTGCTTAGATTTGGAGAGGCTATCCATTGTTTTAAGTTGTAAGTATATGGAGTGGTCTCTGTAAGATAACACAAGAAAAAAGAACACATCACCTGTCTTGCATCATGAACACATCAAACAATAGCTTTCAAAGTCTACAAAGATCAAGCCCGAAGAACGAAGACATATCTCATGTCTAGTGCATTAGTTTGATCTTTGGTGTGTAGGGTACCCTCTCGATCAATCTCAGCACTAAAACGCTTAGAATTGCAAAGTCTTCAAAATCACTTCGATATAGTATTTCATTTTGAAAAAATGTTTTCCGAAAGGTTTTAATCATAATTTCAATGAGTTTTGAATTATTTAAACGTTTTTAATCTTATATCAATATGTTTTGAGTCAATGGAATGGTTCTTAATTTTCAAAATATTAAGTTATCAAAAATATGGCTATCCAGCAATTTGCGAAAATTTTCCAGAAGGCACTAGCGCACTATCAGTATTGATAGCACGCTGATAGGGCTCTATAATAAAACATTTGTTTTTCTGGAAAATTGTCTATAGCGCCCTATCCCCTTTGATAACTCGTTATAAAGTTGTCTTGATCTTTCCATTTTTAGTAAAATGGGCAATAGCGCGCTATAGGCCTTGATAAACACTCTATCGAAAAGTCTGAAAAACTCGAGCTCTCGAGTATGTGTATATCGACCTGCTATAGCCTGCTATCTGTGAATAGAGAACATGATACACAACCCAATATCACGCTATCCACGTCTGAGAAAAAAATCTGATATTTCTAACGAGAAAAATATTCTGCTTGCTCGATTTTTCTATTCCTTACACAGTTTTTCCAGCTTATCTTAATTGAAATATTCTCTACTAACACCTAGATGATTACCATTGTCTCGCACGCCCCAAACAACTTTTGATTAAACAATGTTTTGAATTCAAATCATTTTGTACTCTCTTGCTCTTTAACCCGCAACTTCTAAATTTATAAAACAGTCATTCTTTGATTTTAAAAGATACAACACACACAATTTTTGAAAGTTAGATTGAGCTTTCCAAAGAGTTTTTCAAGATTAGAAACTAATGATTCGTGCATTTGCCAAAACAAGCTTCGAATTGAATCAAAATTGCAATCTGTCTTGATGATAACGTCATTGTTCAGCAAGTTCTTCATTTTATCCCTTTTGTGCTTAGATTTGCAGAGGCTATCCATTGTTTTAAGTTGTAAGTATATGAAGTGGTCTCAGTAAGATAACACAACAAAAAAGAACACATCACCTGTCTTGCATCAAGAACACATCAAACAATAGCCTTCGAAGTCTACAAAGATCAATATCGAAGAACGAAGACATATCTCATGTCTAATGCATTAGTTTGATCTTTGGTGTGTAGGGTAACCTCTCGGTCACTCTCAGCACTAAAACTCTAAAAATTGCAAAGTCTTCAGAATCACTTCGATATAGTATTTCATGTTGAAAAAATGTTTCCTGAAAGTTGTTAATCATAATTTCAATAAGTTTTGAATTATTTAAAAGTTTTTAATCTTATATCGATATGTTTTGAGTCAATGGAATGGTTCGTCAGTGTCAAAATATTAATTTTTCAAAAATAAGGCTATCCAGCAATTTGCGAAAATTTTCGAAAAGGCATTAGCGCACTATCAGTGTTGATAGCAAGCTGATAGTGTTCTATAATAAAATATTTGTTTTTCTGAAAAATTGTCTATAGCGCCCTATCCCCTTTGATAACTCGTTATAAAGTTGTTGTCTTGATCTTTCCATTTTTAGTAAAATGGGCAATAGCACTATAGGCCTTGATAAACACGCTATCGGAACGTCTGAAAAACTCGAGCTCTCGGTTTTTTGTATAGCGACCTGCTATAGCCTGCTATCTGTGAATAGAGAACATGATACACAACCCAATTTCACGCTATCCACGTCTGAGAAAAAAATCTGATATTTCTAACGAGAAAAATGTTCTGCTTGCTCGATTTTTCTATTCCTTACACAGTTTTTCCAGCTTATCTTAATT
>JAYMFD010000657.1:0-32390 GCA_035771175.1 Paratinospora sagittata
TGAAGCGAAAATTTCAGCAAGTGGCCACAAAAGATATTCAAAGCCTTAAAAGAGAAATTACTGATCAAACAAAACACTAGATTACAAGCATCCTGCGAATCCAAACGGAAGAAAATTGATTTGCAAATGAAATAGTACCTACCTGGGTAGGAAAGTACCGGATGACATTAGCCTGATTGCCCCTCCAAAAAGCCAACACGCCTTCTTCCCTGAAAAGCCTAATAAAAGAATTCCCAATGCCCTGTGAAGCGTGCGCTTAGTGAAGCATACGTGATTGGTGAAGCGTGCTCGCGGTGAAGCGTGCGCGCGGTGAAGCGTACGTGATTGGTGAAGCGTGCTCGCGGTGATGCGTGCGCGGGGTGAAGCGTGCGCTTGGTGAAGCGTACGTGATTGGTGAAGCGTGCTCGCGGTGATGCGTGCGCGCATGGTGAAGCGTGCTCGCGGTGATGCTTGCGCGTTGTGAAGCGTGCTCGCGGTGATGCGTGCGCGTTGTGAAGCGTGCTCGCGGTGAAGCGTGCGCGTGGTGAAGCGTGCGCTTAGTGAAGCGTACGTGATTAGTAAAGCGTGCTCGCGGTGATGCGTGCGCACGGTGAAGCGTGCGCTTGGTGAAGCGTACGTGATTTGTGAAGCGTGCGAATGGTGAAGCACGAGTGGTGAAGCACGCGTCAGTCGGCGTTGTGTATTCCTCAAAATTCATTTTTTTTTTCATGAAAGAAAAAAAAAAAAAAACATATAGCGGCTTACTGCCATTTTGATTTTGTTCGAGATGCGGTTACAAAAGCGTCAGAGAAAGCGAATTTTGAGTTTCTACTCTGCAAGTTGGGCGTTCAGGATCTTCACGCTCCAACTTGAGGGAGGGTATTACGATATTACGGAACATGTTTCCTGATAACATTTCTGATAACATGTTTCCTATTTTTTAGGCTTTGTATTTTGTAATAGATATATATATTTGATGGTTGTGAATGGAAATGAAACAAGATTGAGAGAAAATTGGGTAGCGAATTTGACACATACACAAAAAAAATACCCATAATTACACTTACACTTAGAAATACATTACATCATTACATCACGAGAAAAAAAAATAAAATAAAAATAAAAACACCCATTACTCATTGTACACGACATCATATGATTTTAAATATAATATTTAGGTCCTAAAAGAATTTTTGTAATTTATTATTATTATTAATAATGTTATAAATTGTGGCTATAGTCCCATAAATTCCCGGCCTTTTCGTACCTTCTTCTTCGGTGTTGAGGTTTGGTGTGGTTCAATGCCAAATATAGCATTAGCCACTTCTATATATATATATGTGGTTATTTAGTGGTGCATGTGCGAGTGTGACATTGGACCATTGATGCTATAGTCATTGACCAACAATTATTTAGAGTTATCTTCTCTCCTAATTAAAGATTCCTTCCACTGTTTTCTCTCCTTTCTTTATTCTTATAAATTAATTTCTTCTACTTTCTTCATTTCTTCTTTTACTTCGAATCCATCGCTTCTCAATTCTGATCGGGCATTCATCTTTTTTTTCTAAGGCTCGATTTTCTCCAGTAATTACATTACTCTTTCGCATTCATGCCGGCAAGGTTAATGTGAACATCCGGTGCTTAAATGGTTCAAAGTTGTGTTGTCCAGGCTAACCTTGATTTGGATCGTTGCTTCTTTCAAAGCTCTTCTCTAGCTAGCATAGAATTGTGATGTTTAATTCGCCTAAGTCATCAAAGATTGATTTTATAAGTGTGGGATGGTACTGTGAAAGCTAATTGAGGATGGTCAAACCCTTAAAAGCTATGGTGCTTTTCTTTTTCCTTTTCTTAATTCTTTTTATTTATTTAATTTGATTTTGATATTTGAATCTGCTCCCAATTATGGTGTTTATGTAAGTATTGGCCGTAAATCAGAATAGCGTTTTTGGTTAGGAATGATATTAGGAAAGAGATACAGTAACTATCCATCAGAAACTAGTTAGTCGTTTTTGTTATTTTATTTTATATTTTTTTTCCATTAATTGTTTAGTATGGGAATCATATTTTTGTCGGTTTTTATTGTTAATTTCTTCAGCATTTTAAGACTGCTTTGTCTTCTAATATTTGTTTGATTTACTTCTTTTTGGGTTTTGTTTAGTTGATCCATTATATATGCTCAGTTCGTCTTAATTTTTGGAACGATTTTTTTTTTAGTTATTGATTATTTGTGAATATTCTATTTTATATTCATTAATATTTTATTTTTTATTTTTTATTATCGCATTGATTGAACTTCATCAATTTATTTTATTTTCTAATTTAATTTATATTCTTTTCTTGATTGGGTATTTGGGTATTTGGGTGTTTTATAAATATTGATTATATTTTTAATAATTCATTATATTTAATTTAAATAAGATTATTTATTTTATTATTTAGTTTAATTTTGTTAAATAACCAATTTATTTTTTAGCTTAATTATCTTCAAAAGTATTATAAACAGACTAAATACGTATTATGTTTTTTTTTTTCCTCATTTATATAATTTTAACTTTTTTTTAATATAGTTTATGAGCTATGAATTGTAAAGATATTACTCATGAATCACTTAAGATGCATATGCCTGTTAACGAGTACAGGATAATATGAATAGAAGTTGTCTTGTATATACCAACTATATGGGTCATAATAAAATCATTAATCTATTTATTATATGACTGAAAATGCAATAATAATTCCATTAAATTTATCTAATGTGCTGTCACCCTCAAATCCTTTGGATCATCCTAGAGCCACATGTATTAAGTGGTCTAAGATGATCTAAAGGGGCTTGGTGGTGGAAGTACACTAGCTGAGTTTACCTGTTTAATTAATTTTATGAAGTCAAATTAATGGTTTTCTTTGTTGGGATTTGAAGGGGTTTGCAAATGCTTTCCAAAGGATAAAAGAATTGAAGGAGAGAGAGGACTCCTTGAAAGAGAAGTTGGGTTACCTTGGTGAACTAATCGTTGCATTTAGAGATGGAATTCACACTGATATACAAGTCAAGCCAGGCAGTGGACCTTCTATACATGCACATAGAGCTTTGCTGGTAATTCTCTCTTTGCTCCTATTAACTCCATGCCTTTATTAATTACCAGTGCATAATGTTTTAAATTCTCTAATCAGTACTATATATATATTTAATGGGCGTGATCTAAGAGACACTGGATGTTTGAGTTTTTACCAAGTTTAATCTCATGTATCTTTTGCTTTCTTGATATTTAATTTGATGTGTGCAATGACCCAAGAATTAAATGGTCAGTAACAAAGAAAGAAAAAAAAAAAAAAAGCTCGACCATTTTATCAAATGGGTCTTTTTTTTTAAATATTGATACAAGCGGACCCCATGTAGTAATTGGCCTTCTTTTAGCTGTTCACTCAAATTGATTCTAAATTAAAGTTGGCATATATAGCTGGCGTTAATGGTATATATATATAATTGCTAATTATATATGTATAACTAATTTGTCTCCGACATACATATATTGCAGGCAGCAAAGTCTGACATCTTTAAGAACATGTTAGAATCTGATGTTTGTAAAGCTCCTCCTGCTAATGAGACTATCTCTCTACCAGAACTTAACCATGAGGAGCTTGATTCTCTCTTGGAGTTCCTCTACAGTGGAAGCTTACCAACAGAAAAAGTTGTTAAACATGTCTATTCCCTCTATGCCGCAGCCGATAAATATGAAATCCCATTCTTGCAGAAGTTTTGTGAGCGTTGGATGCTTGGGTCCTTGAATTCATCAAATGTTTTGGATGTTCTAGAGATCTCGAACGTTGGCGTGAACCCGAAATTAAAAGATTCTGCAATTAAGTTCATAGTAGATCACATGGAGGATATATTATTCTCAACTAAGTATGACTCGTTTGCGCTGAAGAATCCGCATGCCAATGTACAAGTCACGAGAGCAGTATTGATGGAGATCAAGAATAAATACATTGATGACAGTGTTGTAGGAATTGAGAGGATTTCTAATTAAAATGTGTGATTCCTAGCTTTACGCAAGTGAAGACAAAATTTGGAATCTTTTTTGTGAAATTGTGTTTTATTTATTCTTTCTAATTAATACATAAAATAAACATTTTCACAACATACATATATTTAACACTTTGGTTGTCGTTCTTCATTTATATGTACTAAAGGAATTAATTAATTAATTAATTAATGAGATTAATTAGTAGAGCTAATAGTCCATTTTGTGCCAGATATATATATCCCCAACACAAAACTCCTGCATTTATATATATGTCCCCCTATATAATACCCTCTAATGAACTAGCTATAGCTATATATACCAATAGGTATCAGAGCTTAATTTTGGATAATAGCAGAAATTAAACTCAATCTAAGATTCTATCGTATTAGAATATTTACATGATACCATATATTTTAAATCAAGCAAAAAGCTGTGAAACATTTCCATGTTCTATGGAAATGCTCCCCCCGGCCCTTCATATGTAAGATTGATCATTAATTTCAAAGTATGCTACTAATTATTTACAACTTCCAATATTCCTTATTTTAAGATAAGGTGGAGTCATTAGCTTATGAAAAACTGATGGTGTCTTACTAGATTAGCAGCTGAATTCTATGATACACTTACACACACACATGCTTTTTATAACTTTTGGCTTCTTGTACCCACGAGTAAAGAGGTTGATAGGGATGCAGAGATCTCAATGAGCTTTGCAATTAAGATATTTGTTTTCTTCTTGTTTCTACTTTCTAAGTCAGTTGTGTAAGCAGACTTGTGAACTTTCCTTTGTGGAATATTACAGACGACCAAGGCAAAACAAAAGGATAATCTGGTCTGATAGCAGATCTAGTTGTTCAATTCTAAGGCTGGGCTGCAAGTTGGATCAAATCCAAAAGGATAATTATAAAAAAAGATAAGAAAATTAAGGAGCTAGCATGCAGTTATTAGTATTTAGGACTTAATTTAATAAGAAGAATATTTAATTTATTAGGGAAATTTGCTTGTTAAAAAAAAATTAGAGAATAGTTTTATTTTGGGAGTTGTTGATAGAGTCCAATTACACAGGGATGTAGTTAATGAATCAAAGTTTCTCGTTTTCTATAAGATTTCTCATAACGTCAGCTGCATAAATCCTTATATTTAATTTATCAAATTGAATTGACTGAAATTTTATTGATGAGAGTATATCAATTGGCCTATGCATATATGACTGTGATCAGATTAATTAGTAATTTATTGGTACATGTATAATTAATTTGCTAGGAGTTTCCATTATAATTAATTTATTGATCATATATGACTGTCAATCACCAGTACTTGACTTTCACTCACCAGGATGCCAATGCATATCAAACTGCAAATGTTCCCCCTCTCATGAGGAGTTTTATCCTGCAATTCTTTTCACTGTATATAATAAGATGGAACAAAACCAACCCCCATCATGGAATGAAGTTATTTTAAATGGGAACTTCTGAAGTCTAGATGTATCTTTGCGAAATTCATGTATTGAATATTTCCTAACTACGTGATATAGATAAATTAACAAGGGCTTCAAATTATTTTTTAAGAAAAAAAGAATTATTTATATATTAAGATAAAGGAGGCCAAAAGTCCTCAGCATACACACGGGATTGTTTGAGTCACATGTTAGTATGCAATTTGAGACAATCCAACCAGAAGTACTTGTGCGGTGTAATTTGTATTCTAGTAACTTTATCATTTTCCCTCAGTATAAATAGGTTATAGCAAAAACTTCCAATCTTGACCTAACTAGTAGACATGCCATAATACCGTGGAACTCTATCCTTGTACATCCAAAGCCAAGATGAACTCATTTTGCAATGCATTTATGTACAGAGAAGAAAATGAAAAGAAGATCAATCTAGTTGCATAGACTTATTAAGCTTGTTCCATTTGGTGAATTTGAAGATAAATATCAATCATTCCTTCAAATATGTATGCTAACATATATGTGATTACTAATTATTAGTAATATGGTGTTATATATAGCGAAGACCCTGAAATATATATATACACCAATCAATAATAAGATCTTAATTTTTTTGGAGTCGTATGTTTATGCTGTGTTTATATATATAGATCACCAAGTTAATTTTCTCTAGTGTAAATATTTTATGCTTATCAAGTTAATGGCCGTGAATTAGAGTTCATAGACACGGGCCTCAAAGATATTGATTATTTTAAGATTAGAACTTGCCTTAATTCATTGGATGATTTTTAATTGGACCTACAACAAAGTGGAAGAAGAAAGAAATTAAACTAAGGATGAAATAACACATTTATATCATTGTTGCTCACTACTTTCACTCCAATTCTTTATGGCTTGCAACACTGCTTGTTTCACAACTTGAGCATCTATGCTTTCATCGTCTTCTTGGTTCTGCAACATGGAAAAACTCTGATAATTAAAATTCGCTTATATATATCACATGACAACATAAGTCACATGCATTCCCACAAAATATTAATTACTGAATTCTGTTAACAAAAATGGACAAACATCATTCCTGTTCATGCTTACCACTCATTTCTTTGGCATTTCTCAAATCAGATAACTCACGATGAATGGCTCACCTTATTAGACCAATACATATGTGTAGAAAATGTACGTTGATAGCAGTGTAGTACTATTACTCACAATGTTTGTTTTTACACAAATTTATTAATTCAAGTTCAAAATTGAAGTACTAAAAGATAAATGGATTGTTTGCAAAGAAGCCAAAATCTACTATGTTCATTCATACGGACGTGTATTTCATTAGAGAAAGAGATGTTAATATCTATATATGTTCGCTTGACCATACTTATTAGCAATTCAAATAGTTTTTAACATGGTATTGTAATTACCTTTATTATTCTAAATGTCAATGTTTCTCAATTATTAGCTCGTTTCCCATTTTAATAAATGGTACATTTTTCCTCATATTTACTTATCAACTATCGCTTTTAGCTGGATCATTTTTTAACAAGAGATGAATTAATTCCAATATGTGCATTAATGTATGTATGTGCATATATAGCATAATTGAAACAATATTTAGAGAAGGGTTTGAATTCTTACTTCTCCTCCTACAGCTTCTAGTCGAAAATTGTCTTCACAGGAAACGCTGGCCTCAAGCACGTTGAGTCCCAATTCTTCAAAGGCTTCCAATATGGATACAAGCAAACCCGGGCAACTCTTATCTGAGAACACATTCACTAGGAACCCCTTTTCTAGGGTTTGTACTGTGACCTGCTGAAGTAATTGTAATTGATATACAGATGTTAATAATCATGTGACATTGGTGATGGTATCTGGCTAGCAATTAGTATATTAATTAAATTAAACCCAATACAATTGGAGATCATCAAAACTAATTGAACTATAAATATGTGTTTGTGTGTGTGTGTGAAGAGTACAGAAGTTAAATTAAATTAATTAATATACCGCAGGCAATGGATCTTGATCAGTGGAATTTTGTGCTGTGGCGATGTCTTGATTCAGCCTTTCTACTTTTTGCTTCAGCTCTTCTATGTACTTGGATGCATCTATTATGATAGATGTATTGTTTTGCTGCCATAAGGAATACACAAAGACAAACATGTATTAGATCGCAGTTGCACAACACAGTAAACTCACCATCAGCGTGAAGAGAAGCCATTTTCAGAGGTACTTTGATTCATTTTGTTGGATGTTTCTTCTGAGTAGTTGTATAAAAATTGAATATTGAATCTTGATTTTTATTCCTTGAAATTTAAATTCAATATTTGTTGAAATAACACTATTTCATATTGATTTTCGATATATTAATCCATTTTATCAGTATATCTTACCGATCATTACCCAGCCCATTAATGAGAGAGGAGAATAAATAATATGGGCGAATTAACAAGAAGATTATTCTAGAGTCTATGGAGAAACCTTGCGTGTGCATGTAAAGTGAGAGATAAAGTAAGAAGGAAGATGGGTCCAATTAAATCATCTTTGTTTAAATGATAGATGTACTTATTCAGATGAAAGTAATAAAAGAGAGACAATAAGACAAGGATATACGAGAGCTCTGAGGATAAAAAAAAAGGAACAGTTAGAAATTAATTAAGCAGGAGTACTCTTGAGCAAGACCCAGGAAGTAATTAATAAGAACGAGACAAAGAAAAACAAGCGGAGAATAAAGAGTTTCAGAAATCTTATTCATCATAATATAGATATATATGTATGTGTGAAAAAAAAAAAAAACCTAGCTTGCAAAAAAAAAAAAAAATGAAAAAGAGTTGGAGAAGAAATTAAAGAGGTGAAGAAAGGTAATAATTAGGAATAAACAGAAAGATGCATGAAATTAAGAATTATATATGGAGAATTACTGCATGAGAGTTGGTAACGGAGCGAAGAAGTTGCAGCTTCTCATGCAGATGAGCTGTTCTCTTGTTCTCTCTAGAAACCATGGTTGCGCGCTCCTTAATTTCTTCTATTTCTCTTTTTCTCTTACTCAAATCTCTCTCTCCTAAATCTCACTCTCTATCTTTATCACTACTTTTCTGTAAGCTATAAAGGAGGGGGGGCTGGGGGACTGGTTTTTAAAGAGAGAGGATGAGCTCTAAATTCTATATGATCACCTGTTGCCTCCCCCACATGAGTGCCTCATTTCCTCCCAGCAAATTTTTGTTTATGCTCTTACAATGACCCAACTGCCCTTGATAAATAAATAAATAAATATCATTTTTTTACAGCAAATATCATTAAACGCAACATCATTTAAAGACAAATTTTCTTTTTCTGTTAATTAATGTGAAGAATGCTATTAATTCCTTTTGAAATTAATTGGGTAATTAATCATTTTTTTAGATTTTAAATTACTCGTACGTCCTTAATTAATTTCCTTGTCTATATAGCTAGGTAGATTAAAGAAAACTATGTAAACACGCGTGCGTGACTTTCTTGAAATCCCTTGACCCCAACTAGATTTTTTGTATAACAATGAATTATATAAATAAATAAATAAAAACAAATTAACGTAGTGACAAGGAGAAGGCATGGACGACGTTGTTGCTCTGGATGATCACAAGACCAAGACAACCCAATTAATGTTGTGTTTGGAGTAATACTGAGGCCAGAAGATACTCCAATTGATGTGAACCTTACCAGCTCATGCCTCTCCTTCTCTCCTTGCCTAGATATCTGAGCATATATATCAACGTTAACACATCTAAAAGGCAGATATCTATCTATTTATCTATCGATATATATATATATATATATACATATTACAACCGCACACCATGCATGATCTTAATCTTACTTTACAAAAACAAAGGCATATATATACAGTAGTACGTAGTCTACAATTAATCTTTTGGGCGCTTTAATTTCCTAAGGTTAATTGAACATATATATTAATTATTAATAAAATACTTTTTGTAAAAAAATTAAAAAAATTGGTAAGGTAATGTAAGTTGAGGTAATTAAGGGGTATAATTGGTAAAATGGGGAGGGTGGGGTTAACGCGGAGAGAGTTATAGAGGAAGAGAGAGGGAATCTGCTCGTGATCGGGGCGCCATCGAAAGCAGCGAAGGAAGCGTCAAAGGATGTTTAGTTGTGTGAATGCCTCCAAACACTCCTCACGGGGGTGCGCCTAAGCCTCTCTCTTCCCTCCCCTCTTCGCCGTCACCTTATTCTTGTCCTCTTTTTATATATCCCCACACGTGCCATTCTCTCTCCACACCGCCTCCCCTCCCCTTTTAATTCATTTCTCCCTCCAATTTCTCATCTCCTGAAATTTTGGAAACATTTATTTTTTATATGACGTCATCACCCCTTCTTCCTTTCCATCCCTCCTCTAATTCCTTCCTCCACATCAACAATATTAATTCAAGAAATTTGACCAATTAGCCCTACTTACTTCCTAAGATTGAATTCTAGCCCGCCCTCTTGCCCATATAAAATATCTGTAATACCCTCATCTAAATAATAGCTCCAAAATTAATACAAAAATAAATATTTTACATAAAATTAAATATATATATATATATATATATATATATATATATATATATATATATATTAAATAAAATGAATAAAAATACCAAATTAAATGATTGTTTGCACTTAATTTTCATTTTAATATTTCTTAAAAATAAAAGAATTTTTTCACTCATTTTGGTTTTAATATTTTTTTAAGAAAATAAAATAAAAAATACACTAAACTAAATAATTGTTAAAAATAAATATGTAAGTTTTCTTCATTTTAATATTATTTTTTTGTTAAATAAAATAAGTAAACATTCAAAGCTTAAAACAAATATTGTAGCAAACGAAATTAGTGATATCATAAGTGCGCACAACTGAGATTTTTACATGTTCTTTCTCATCATCTTTTTGCTCAATTGATGTATTTTGTCCATCCATTATTTTAAAAAGCTTACTCCAGTGGATACAGAAATTAATACAAGAGCGACGAACGACACACTTACAATTGCATGTAAAGAATCTCCAATGAACAAAATTAAATAAGAGGCTCATTACCGTTGGTGTTGTGCATTATGGAGAGCCAATTTATTTTCAAGCTTGTTTAATCATTTCTATATGTTGCTATTTCCCATTATTCTTGCATATTTTAGTGGTGTCGAGACATTAAAGGAGAGTTTAATGGATATTAATGCAATAGGTAGTTGAAAAGAATGGAGATTTTTGCCGTCTAGTAGTTGAAGGGATGAGAGTTTCTAACGTTATTTTGAACCTGAAAAGGAATGTAGGTATTTTAGATATTTTATATGAGTAAGAGGGCTACATGTTATTAGTATTTTTAAAATTAATTAGGACTAGAATTGAAACTCAAAGAAGTAGATGGTGCTAATTTTCCAAATTTCCCTAATATTATTTACGTTAGATATGGAGTAACATGCATTATGCATGCATGCAGCATTAATGTAGATGGATCGAGATAAGTGTCTTCCCGCAGTACTGGTTATTATGGGAAATTAAAGACCTTATTCATTAATTATTGACGCGTCGTAGGTCCAATTATAGATGAGGGAATTATTCTCAGCCTGAGCCACATGGCATGCAGTTTTGTTAACGATCACGAGGACAACGTCCACCTCAAAAATAATGTTAATTTTGCATATATATATATATATAAAAGATAATTGATCAATGCCAAGTTTTGTCAAATGGGCCCTACCCTTAGTTTAATTATATGTGGTTTTCTATCAATTATTATTATTTATAAATATCAATGATGATAAGGTACAAAAAAAAAGTGAATGTTATTGATGTCTAAATCAATTAGTTTTATTGCACATATACACCACATTACCAATTTAATTGCTTTATCTTTTTATGATCTTATTGATTGATATATATTGCGTAAGATTCTGAAACTACTGATTTTCATTGTTTCTGATTACATAATCTTCATTAAGAATTAATCATGGCCACACATATTAAATTCTTTTATGTAATCTACCAAGCAGCCGCTGAATATTTTAAGGAGTCAAAAGCACAACATCAACACTAATCTTCATAACTATCTATATGGGAAATTTTATAAAACAAAAATTGTAAAAGGTGACATGTGGTTTGATAATGTGTCAGCATCGGGGAGATATGGACACCTAAACTTTCTTTTCCGTTGTGAAAAATAAAAAATAAATATAACAGAGAATCTACAAATTTCTTTCTCGAGAGGGTCTTCTACAACTCAAAGACCAACCACAAAAGCCTCTATATATGAGGTCGTCACGCATGCATATGTCCATAGCTAATTAATTAAATGCACCCAATTCATTTTCAACTTAGTTAACACTACTGTTGAGTAGTTAGTTTGTTAGTTATTAACTAGATAATGGTTATTATTAACATCTAGTTAGTTAGCTGTTAAGTTGTTATTATAGACAGATACAGTCTATTACTCTATATATATATATATATATATATATCAGTACGTACAGCTACAGATAATCAATGAAGTAAATTCCTCCTCTATTTTTTCTCTCTCTCCAAGAATTATGTTCTTGCTTCTTGTTTCTTGACTAACTTATAGAGGACTATATAGCTAGCTAACGCGCTGGCATCCATGCTTATTTTTATCTTTGCTTGTTTGGTGCGTGGAATAAGATAGGATCAGATTATTTTTAATTTTAATTATTATGTTTGGCTGTCGGGCCGGATGAAATAAAAAATAATTTCATTTAACTTTTTTATTTCGTTCTAATGGGATAAAATAGTGACGACCCAAAGCTTGAGATTAATCTTTTTCGTTTCCCCTCGCGTTCACAAGTACTCTTCACTATTCTTCTTCCTTCTTTTTTTCTTTTTTTTTTTTGAAAAAAAAAATGAAAACCTAGAAATCAAGTTTTGCGACTAGAATTGTAAGACCTGATTTTGCGCTTTTTTTATTTTATTTTTTTAGGATAATTGCAAGTTGATTTCTAAGTATTTCATTGTGTTTTCTAAATATACGATAACATTAAAATTAGTCTAATCCAATCTTATCCTATCTAATCTTATAAAGATAATTTTATCTTATTTCGCACACCAAACGGACCCTATACATTATATAAATAATAAAAGTGTGATTCTATTTCGTAGTGATCATTAATTAACCTTTTTTTATTAATATATTTACAGTCTATTGTTAGGTTAAGTTTTACATGTTCTTCATGATCTCCATTTTATACAAATAAAAATTGTTTTGATACGGTACAATAGTTAATTATATGGCATGCAAAATATCAATAAAACTTAGATTCATTTATAAACTAAAGAGTGATAATATATATATATACTGCATTGATGGGAGTGTACTGGACACTTTTTTTGTTTGCATTGAATCACATGTTCGATGTGTGATTTGACACAGATGGAAAGCGATGAGAAACTGCAACAATTTACATTGCAATACAATTGTTCTACCAGTACTTTAGCATTATTCTAAAATAAAACTTTCTTTTTCTCTTATTTTGTAAAGAAAAATGTTATAGTGACATCTAAAGTACACATTTAAAAATATACGTCACTATTAAACATCATTGAATCGTCTTGAATCATGTACCGACATATGATTCAAGACAATCTAATAATGTATGTGGGTGATGTATATTTTAATTGTACATATTGGATATAAGTCAATGTAACATTACTCTTTTGTAAATTCATTTGCAATAATATAAAATTAATTACCTTAGCATATAAAAAATGCAAACGGTCATCTTTGTAAATTCATTTGCAATTATATGAAATTTACCTTTGTTAGCATTTTATATGCAAATGCTCATATGTCTTCTACATATATAAATTATGCTCATTGACTACCATATAATGCACGCGTATAAGCAGTCATATAATCATAAAGTCAATATTGAAATTTTTTTTACTCAAGATGGGTTTTCGCTGAGATTGATTATGTCATTAACTTCAAGATTTTAAACCTAGTTAGACCTTCAATCCTTGAGCTTAACCATTGCATCAAATCATCATTTACTAAAAACATCTTTGTTAATTAATAATGTAAGATGTCATGCACAATATATATATATATTTATATATTAATCAAGTAAAAGGGCAAAGTGACAATTTTTTCGGAGAAAAGATATCCAAATAAAAATAGACTGAAATAAATACATATTAATCGTGCTTTTTACTAACCTTTTTATCCCTTTCTGCTTATTCTATTTGTGAAATCATTAATTAAAGCTATGTCAAGCCTTGCGAAAGTAAAAATTAAAGCTATTTGAATAAAAATGAGGAGACAAATAATCATTAGTTATATCTAGAAATAGTGACTCATTGAAAATATAAGCAAATTATTAGGTGAAAGTTTAATCAACACACAGCATATTATATTCTTGCTTTATCGAATTTTCTAGCTAATTGGTGCTATTGATGATAGTGATGTATATAAGCTATTCATTTCACGTCATCCACATTTCGATATAACTACAATTATCCTCCAACCACATCTCATTCAACTTACTTTTTATGCATATATACATAAAGCTAGCAAGTAATTGATATATAGTTTCAAAGATGTGATTAGAGGTGTCAACGGCTGATGAATTCATATCATAACTAATTGCCTCTATTATATGAAGTCATGAAGCACTAATTAAGAAAATGAGAATTTGGAAGACCTTGCTGGAATATATATGATTGGCTGGTTCTCAATTATAGCTAATTATATGAGTTGTTTCTTGCGTAGGAATTATTAGATTAAGTGGAGAATATTAATTGGTAGCTAGCTTTCAGTACTCCCAATAAAAACAAAGAAAGAGCCATTTCAAATATAATCCCCCCTCTCCCAAAAGTTTCAACTTTCTCTCTCTCTCTCTCTTATATATGTGTAACCCTTAAAAATGACAAGTGTTTCCTCCTACTTTACAACTGGTTGGCCTAAGTTCATTGTTTCCACGCAGCATTGAAGCCCGTCCCTATATACACACACACACACCTTAGGGTTGGTGTCTTGTTTGGGACGATAAATTAGCAAATATGATGTTACATTTGACAGTACATCTTTTAGAATATATATATATATATATATATATATATATTTATATACCTCAACTATTCTTTTTTTTTTGAAAAGGCCTTAATAATTAATTCTTTTTTAGCAAAGTTTAAAATTTAAGAAGGTGGTAAAATATTGCTTAAATTTAAAATATTTTGATCAATAACATAATGATTTAAATTACAAATCACTACCCGATATTCTTATCGATTTAACATTTGATAGAGGAGAGTGAATGAAGTGTAGTTATGTAGCCGACCTAGATCAGTATGTGTTTGCCACAATAGGTCTTATATTATTGTGAATTATTTTGCTAATTAATTATTGTCAGAGTCGAGGGGTTTTGTATTTCGCCCCCTTGCTTCTTCCATATGATGTATATCATCTTCCGGATAGAGATTTTCTGGTGTTCTTTATGCTAGATTGTAATTAGCTCTCCTTTTTGTCTTTATATATTACAATTTTACCTTTCAAAAAAAAAAATAGGGCTTATAGGCCAACACACCATCCTTAAAATAATATTTATTTTCACAGCAATGGACATTTAAACGCTGCCAGCTATATATAGGACATGATGCTCTTATTTGTAACCTCATCCTCAACTACTCAACTCAATTAAATCTTGTCCCAATTACATGGAGTCGGCTGTACAAATACGCTTCTCCCACTCCACTCTATTCATAGTTAAATTGCCATTTAAATTATAATTAATTATCTATATCTTAATTATTTTTATCTATGTTATTTTCCCATATATATATATACAATTGATTGAATTGAAATTCTTTGTAATCATTCATTAATAATAACAATGATGCAAATTAAAGAGGATATATATTGATGAATATATATGTTGTAGCGAAACACATGTATAATTATATCATTAAATTTATATATATATATTGTAGCATATATAAAATAAAGTCATGAAATCATGTGAACTTAATTAACCAAAATACATTGGATATATAGGAGAGGTAGGTTATAGATTTATACAGTAGTAGAGGAGATGAGAAATTGAGGAGAAATATATATGATGAAATAATCGTATATATGACAAGGAAGGAGGTAGGATGAAGGAGATTAAATATAAGGAAAATGTTAAGTTGGGATGCATTGGTCATGGTTCCAAATTTGTCTGGAAGCCACAGAGACAAAGCACGTACCCACCTATTCACATGTGTGCGCCATTAATCATTACAACAAAACAATATGCCCATGCACAATCCCCTGCTCTACCTTTGTCTCTTCCCTTCCTCTTCTATATTCTCTCTTCCTCTTCCTATTCCTCTTCAACCCCTTTTATCACTCACTCTTCCACATATATAATTAAATTACTTTGATCAACTTAGCAAGAATTATATATTATTTTCCTTTTGTTTTGATTTATAATTCATATGTATATAGAGTTTTAATCTATGGTCTTAACGCTAATTAAACCATTGGCCTAGTGAATTTAAACTTGCTCTACATTATATAATTATTAATAATCCTAGGAGCAACTCTTAATTTATTTATTGTTAGCAAATTACATCGATCACCCGGCTCCAATATATAATCAAAATATTCTTTATATTAATATCAATTTATCATCAAACCTTGCAAAATAAAATAAATTAAAATTATCATCCACCTTAGTTTAAATTTCTTCATTCGTATCATGAATCCGCATCATCTTCATTTCCACATCTTAACCTGCACCAGTATATTTGATAGAAGATAGAATTGTCTTCGTGTATAACTTTTAATATATTATGTATAGCAATTTAATTATGGCATACATCTATGAATTTCGACTGGCATTTTCGAATTATTAATTTAAACTAAGATATCAGAAGTTCAACTATTAATTACTGCATGCCTTGATCTTACGGCAGTGATGAATCCAATGTTCTTACTTTTATTTCTTCAAAAAAAATAAAAATAAAAATCAGTTGATCAGCATTTCCAATCAAATCACATCAATGTCTCGAAATTCCACAATAAAAAAAAGGCCATACGCTAACGTTTGATATCAATCATACCTTCTTGTTTATAATTTTGTAAGACAGCTAAGAATATTACGGGGACCCTCGAGAAGAGTTTATATAAATATTATCGATCATATTTACAGGAGAGAACATATCATATAACAAAAAAAATATTATAAAAAATCATTTACGTTATCGATCGATTGATATGAACTGTTTTTATTTATTTAGAAGTTCTCTCTGTCCGATTAGACTTTTCGCCTAATTTAAAATTCCTTTAGTATTAACTTATTAATTATCTGATAGATATTCCTCATTTTTA
The DNA here is from genome assembly GCA_035771175.1 of Paratinospora sagittata. NCBI lineage: Eukaryota > Viridiplantae > Streptophyta > Magnoliopsida > Ranunculales > Menispermaceae > Paratinospora > Paratinospora sagittata. The sequence continues at coordinate 16,799 of JAYMFD010000657.1, forward strand.
TTTGCTAATGGATACATAATATCTTGTATGAATACTGTTGTGAGCTCAGGCTATTTTGTTTTTGTGTGCTTCTTATGATTATTGATATATTGAAGGTGACTCGATATGTATCAGTTTGATGATCTTCGAAGCAAGAAACTAAATGTCAAATATGGAGTCGACAGTTTAATTTTCTTCCTTTATAAATAAATAAATTTTTTAGGCCTTTTATGCTCCTCATTATTGTTATTGCTTTTTTAGTCCTATTGAAAGGTCTCTATTTTCTCTGACTTCTGTGTCAGCATTTTCTGACTTTATGTTATCACTCAAAAAAAAAATGTAGCCTTATTAAAGTAAAGGGCTCTTTGACCAGATAATTATGAACCACCCTATTGCAATATTTCATTTTTCATAACCACGTGAGCTAAATAATACTTATAAAAAAATATTTTTTTAAAAAAAATAATTAAATCAAGCAATATAATAAAGCAGACTCATGGTGATGAAATTACATTTGGTCCAAAAGACTGCTTATTTCCTTCTCCTTAATTTTACACACGGAATTGATTTTCAATTAGGCTGTATTTTTATGTTTTCTTTTCTTTTTAAACATGGATTGATTATTGCTTTTAAAAAAAAGAATCAAAATAGTTTGCTTAATTTAGGGTCTATTAGTTGCTAACATATGGGAAATGGGAGAAGATTCTGTTTCTGATTTGATTGACGATTGCAAGTTTCAAAACTCTGCAAAAGGATTTTAATGCTTTTAACGTACTATTTATTGAATACTTCATCCAACTTATTCATCTTATTAATTATAAATGCTAGGTAGTGACAATTATAAAATTATTGCATATCTAACATATAATTAATGAAGTGTGCCCACGTAGAGCTGACATGCAAAATGATGTGTTCCGGTATTTTTAATATCATCCAATGAAGGAGGAGAATATATATATTTTAATTAATAAATGTATTATAAGACCAACGACATGCACAATTGTGTATATAATAGAATATGATGATAAGGGCATGACAATCCATTGTTGAAGGTATATTCTTTATTTTTTTCAAAAGAAAAAAAATCTGAGAAATATTAATTAATATTTTTAGACAAAACAAGAAATTATTATTGACATATTATTTTTTGAAGCGAATAAATAAAAATAATTAATTAATTAATTTGTAGAGTAGAAGAGTGGCATTGGGTTCTTGTGACTTGGTAGCCCAAAAAAAGATCACGTGTTCAAGTCTTGGGGAAAGTACAATCACATGACAAAGTGTCCAATGTGTCAATAGGAACAAAATTAATTAAAGTATAAAGTTGGAGAGGGTAAGTGCCTTGTTTTGCATGGCAAGGCCACAGTATCTTGTGTGCATTTTCAGAATCTATAGGGATAAGATGAACACCAAAGACAAAGAAGCTTTGGTACCATCCTTCGTGCCTCTATCCCAACTACTATTTATACTTCAAATTCTCCCTCTTCGCTGCCTGTATTGGGATTTTGATAATTAACTACAAAACACAAACTAACCTTAGATTGGCCGAGTGGTTGATAAACTGATTGTTAAATACTATGTTCAAGAGGATAATCGTGGGTTCGAGCCTCTCCATTACCGGGTGTTTTATATATATAGATTCCCGACTCATTTTTTCAAAATTATGAAATCTTATTTGAGAGTAATAATTTATGCAAAGACAATTACTACGAGTCCTTTTTGTATGTCCATAAGGGAACATGAAACTAAGGAGGAAGTATATATTGTTTTGAACCAAACAATTGAGCATCTATACCATCATGTTTTTCACTTTTTTTTTTCATTTGTCTATCCCCCACATACGCCATAGCACGGCCTTCTTTGGATCTCAATCTCTTCTTCTTCTTCCACTGAAATACTCATTTTCTTTTACTTTTATTCCAATTAATTAGATTTTTCAATTTTAATAAGTACTCGATTTGTTCAAATTAGATATTAATTTTCCTCTCAAATTATTCAATAACTAGAAAATATTACTATATCTATCACAATTAATTAGGACTTGAGCGAATTGTCAACAAGTGCAATTAAGACGCTTAAGATTCTCTTTCTTGTATGTGGTTTTATATTCGTAAGGGATATGATTATCAATTGAAATTTGTTATCGTGAATGCAATATTTGACCTAAATATGAATGGGCAATCTAATCTCTCTCTTATCAGTTACCAGCTTAATTAGGAAGCAATGAACTTATAGAGACTTATCATCAACCAACCAACCAACCTACAAAACTCTAATGAGTTCATAATTACGAAGCAACGAATTATATCATCAACCAGCTAGAAATATCACTACTTTAGTATTTTCCATAAATATAAATATGATTAAAATATGTATAAAACCTACTTCATTTAGACATATGTACTCCTCCGTTTTACGACAAGACTAATATACTTAAATTCGACCCAAATTAGACCCTAAATGTACATACGTCTCCCAACAAATAATAGCTTCATACACGAAGAAAATTTTAAACTCGCGACCTCGCTTACAGGGAAGGAATGCCAAGCTATCCGAACCAACTAAATATTAGTAATTTACTCTCTTTATGTACTACAATGGTTTTTTTTTTTTTTTCTATTTTTCTAGTAGGCAAACCGTTGTAGTATATAATTTACTCTCTTTATATACTACATCGGTTTGCCTACTAGCAAGAAAAAATAAATAAATTATTGACACCCTTCTCTTATTACTCAAATGATCATCAAAATTTTCTTATTACTTAATTATAAGGATCATACTTAGTACATATTTTATAAATATTGTTATTTTCCTAGAATTGATGCCTTTCAATTCTGCCAACAAGCGCTTTTGCTCAGCTAGTTGACATCCCTCCCCCTTTCATTAGTTGAGGTGGTTCAAGTCTCTAAGTCAACAAAATAATGAGACAACTAAGGTTGTTAGTTCTTTATATTCTTGTTGTTGATCACCTGACTCTTGTGGATCAAGGCCCGTCTGCCCACATTCATGTGGGGCTTATAATCCCACCTTATTTGTGTCTGTATATTTTATATAATGATTCATGATGTTGTTGATAGAATATTCTCTATAAATTGAGAATTATTGTAATCTTGTGATGAAAAAAAAATCACCTTTCAATTCTATATAAACAATTAGCACATGTATATTCGAATTGTTTTTGCAGAGATTTTATAAAAAATAAAAAATCAAAATCAAATAGCAGTACTTGTTTCCAATTAATTACTAGGAAAAAAAAATGGCATAAGATATAAGATGAAGAGAGTTTTGATCAAGGAAAAGACAATTAATTAATAAATGGTCTAGATATTTGCATGGAAGGCATTACTCAGTCTCACGTAGAAATTAAAGCAGTAGCAGTAGTAAGTAGTAGTAGTACCATCACATTCACATTCACATTCACATCGGGATGAGCTGAATTGTACCCCACACCGTGATTGAGACGTAAGGATTGGAATGCCAAAGGTCACGGGCTCCATTCTATTTATCCAAGCCAAAAAATCACCCTCAACACACATTTCATAAACCAACAAAAACCTTATGGAGCATATCTTACAAGTGTCCTTGTCCCTTCCACCACGTGAGTCACCACCACCCCAAATATCACAAATTAAAATCACAACTACAAGCTCTCTAACACAGCCACACAACGCATATATCACCAATATATCCTCAAGCCAAGCTACTTAATATTAATTATTATTATTATAAAAGAATTACACAGCTAGATACATAGCAATCTCCTTAATTGCAATTTATATATATGCTACTCAGATCTCCAACTAGTAATGATATTGACCAAACTTAACCAAAACTCTAGCTTAGGTGTAAGATTTTACTTGAAAAATGCCCTTAATACTAATAAGGCTGAGATCTTAATTTATATTTCATGTGACGAAATTTCTCATATTTAATGTGGAGCTATTATTTCGAGTCGCACAATCTCAACAAATTGTTGTAAATAAGATGTTGAGGAGGTTGTTGCAGTAATAGGAATTTAATGTATGGTTGGAGGAGGTACGTCAAAACCCCAACAAAGCAGGAGAGATTAACACGCCTCCCCTTTAACTCATCATAATCTTCTTCTTCTTCTTCTTTGATCTTTTCTTTTGGATATCAGGGAGTGGACTACAAAGCTTTTGGAAAGTGACTCTCCTCCAAGTCATAAGTGAAGGAAGAGGGTCTTAAGTCTGTAATATAACTCGAAAAGCCAATATGTCCTGAAATGGCCTTGGTGAAAGGATAGGCTACCTGACTTCATTCAGAAAAAAAGTTTGTCGAAAGCAATTGAAGTGTCTATTCTACTACTTACCAATATTTTTGCCCAACTAGCAAGCTATATGCTTCTAAACAAAGAAAGACAACTGGCCACAGTATTCATGTTTTGTCTACATGAATGATGAATGTTTTTGACTAGGGTACTTAAAATTATTTTTTAAAATGAAAATTTTGGTCTCTCCCCATCTTTCCTAATGCATATGTGGCAATGGTGCAGTTGTTTGGCGCACCCTTTTTCTACTCTTATATAGGAACAAAATACTTCATCAAGCAGAGATTATCAGATAGAGAGGGAAAAGGGCATAGCTATTGGTTCAAGGAAGATCAGAGCTGCAAGAAAGCCTAGATCCTTTGATTCTGAAAAGCCTATGTAATTTAGAACTATAGGTGAAAGCTATATTGTTTAATAACTTAAGCTAAGACCAGGAATTAATTTCAATCTAGTTTGATGACTTGGCTCTCCTTAATTTCTTTCTGATTAAGCTTTTGTGTGTGTTCTCCACCAAAATGATGTTTTGATCCTCATGACTCTCAATTTCAAATTAAATATTTACCATCTGCTTCCAATCAACATTGTTGGATAATGACATCCCACCATCTGTTTAATATTCAAACACCGACTTTGATAAACCATCTCTACTAAAGCACCACAGGAGGTTCCAATACTTTTCGAATCACCCCAGACATGATGTTGAAAGTAGCCACTGCTTTTATAATATAAATAATTCTTTCACATATCTAGTTTACAACATATGAAAGTAGCCAATGCTTTTATAATATAAAAGTTATTTATTTTTTCTCAAGGGTTCTTCACCCTAATTCTAACTCAGTGGTATCAATTCTTCTCTCCTTCAAAATTCTAGGTTGGATCAACATGATTGTAAAAGACCACTAATTTGTCATTTTTAATAAAACTTGTCAAATAATCATTACTATGTTGTCAGCTTTAAATCAAGAATGACCTATGACTCCTCTCAATAAAACACTACTAGGTCATTTGAGAACACCAGTAATGATTTAATTCGTCAATAACCTTGGCTGTGGGGAAAATTGGAACTAGGTCTTCTATTTATGTTTTTCCCCCATTGTACCACCCTAATTGACATCACGGATATATAGCACATTAGCAAAGGCAGCAGAAATGATCCTCAACTTGCAAACAATAGTATACAATAATTACAACAACAAAATAAGGGAAAAACATAAGTAGATACTTTTTTTTTTTTTTTGGGTGGGGGGGTTGCAGGGTCCTGACATAAGCTGTAGATTCTAATTTATGAAAGTTGATACTAAAAAGGGAACTTAGAGGTCCAATGTTTGAAAGAACCTATACTTTTTGTGAAATTTGACAGGCATAACTTTGCAACTGCCATTCAAAATGCCCTGCAAAAGAAGCATCACCACAATTCCTTCAATATTTCCTCTCACGTTTCTCATAACTCAAGCATCGCCCTTAAAGAAACTTTAAACTTTCATATCCTAAGGTATATTAGCATCAGACAAAATTCATTCACAAAAAACATCAATCCATCCTCAATTCATAGTGAGAACATACTTATAACTGAACAGTTGCCTCAAAAAGATCGAAATGTTTTGCAGCATGATATGCATATGTAGAGCAGTTATTCACAATCTGAAATATGATGGTCACAAGAACAAAGAGAATGATTATCTACCAAAACCACATGTCTAACAGAAGTTGCAGAACTCTAAATAAGATGTCAGTTGAATATCCAGCCAAATTAGAAATACTTAATAGTAAAGATAGAAGAGACAAAAGAGAATTCGATCTATATTTATTATGTAATAATATGAATTAAGCCCATAGCTAATTTCAATACATGAACTTGAAAATGAGGTAAGTGATACTACACATCTTTCATCACACAAGAAAGGGTCTATACCTTCATCTGGTGGATCAAGGTTAAACAGTGAGGAAAGATGTCAATGTTGCAAGTTCCATGCAGGAAATATGTGACAAAATGACAAGAAGACTGCAAATGGTAAATTCAGAAGATAATCAATAATTAAACACATATGACAAAGATATAGATAAGAAAAATTAAATAAAAAAAATCAAGCACAAAGAGGAAGATGAAAGTACAGATTTCAAGGCGACAACTAATACCTGATTAACTATCACCAAATTTGCCTTCCTTCTGCTTGCAAGTTTGACTATAATGACTAAGGCCAGTATAGAACTTGCATCTCCCTAGAGCATTAAGGCTGCCATTCCAATAATATGAATTTCATTGTATCTTACAATGTTCTTTGACACTAAAATTCTTCCGTTTTTTGGAATAAGATACTCTTTTTTTGAATAAGTTTCTTCCATAACAATTGATAAATCTCCACCTTGGTTCAAGTTATCCACTGCTCATGCATGCATCAGCATTGCTAATATAAGTCAATCGCATTGCATGCCAACAATCATGGTTAGTTCACAAGTGGGATGTATAGGACTAATTGCAATTATATGTGTGTATGGTATTCCTGTAATATCCCATTCCTTTAGAACATATATAGCATTTTCCCTTACCTTCATGTCCCATGCTAAGAATCCCCGCCCATCTTACCCTCCTCTACCAAATATGAAAGAGTAGCATCAAAATCACTTTGAAGGTTCTTGATCATTTTTTAGTGTAAGCACTTGCTGCATATAAATAAAGGACATTGCACCAAATTTCCATTTTGATGATGGATTCAAATTGTCATTGATCTTAAAACAAAAATTTTTTAAGGCATGACTTGCTCATCAATGCTTGACTTCTTGGCCACATCTTCATCCTCATCAACACAGTATCAAGGTTTTGACGATGTAACAGTCAAACTTGTTATCAACCTTAAAAGCCACTAGTTTTTAGGCATTACTTTAGCATTAAGTACGATCATTCTGTTTTCCATATGTGAGCTTTGAGATCCCATAAACATAAAACAGTGCAGCAGAGGCACTGTCAACCAGATCAATGGAAACTGTCCACTCAGCTGTATTAAATAATCACTGAAGAACGCATGCTACCTGCCTGCCCACTTCTTTTCTGAAGGGTCAACTTTACCAGTTTCAAAACCAAGACTGGCTTTTTATTGTTGATGAAGCCAAAATTATTCTTGGCCTGTGAATGTGATGCAGATGCACATCTCCTTCTCATTAATAGAGAAAATTAACTTATAAAATATATAATAGAAAAATTACCATAGAAAACTGATCTTTGATTATTCATAAGTCTTCACACAAATTCAGCACCAGCTGAGAAATAGCTACTGCTATGGCTAAGTCTCAATTTTCGATAGATTCAGGATATCATCCAAAACTTGCCAATCCATTGACATGCTAAGTAATTTATAATGGATCGCGAAATACAATCACTAAGGACGACAACATGTCGTATTTATTGGTTCCAAAGGTCACATTAATTATACCAAATAGAAGAAATTAGTTATTCAACTTATTCTTTCTATTATCCATGTCTGACAGAATTGCATGGAAGAAACTTTAAATTCTTTTTGCACTTCTCCAGAATATTAAAAATGCAATTTCATGAATCATCTTTCTATGTTGAGCTCTCACCTTGTGCCACTGGATGCCTGTACCTTTCAATATATAGTCCCGTCTGCCATGTCTTTGATACCCTTAGCACTTATTCAAGAGTAACAACTGTCATCACAGCCACAACTGTCTAGACAGTAACAAACACCGACATTCATAGCAAAATATTATATTGGTCACAAGGCAAAGGTTCCTTTCCATTGTGCAGTTGGCTATCCTTTGTTAAAACATAAAAAAATTATAGACAACGAACTATGAATGAGTGCAGAATGTACGAGGCAGTTCTAATCTTCTTTCTTTTATATCATAAGAAATGAATATCAGAAATACCTTGACTAAAGCTTTTGCAAAATGCCGCAAAAGGGAGTGGATAGCTTGGTCTTGTGCTCCAAGATGCTTCTTTGATATTAAGAAGCTCTGTTTTCTCTGTTGCTTTCCCATGAAATGAATTTTGGGATTTAACAATGAATTGCACAGCCATAGTTTATCAAAAGTAACCAGTTTCTGTATCACTCCACATCTTTCAATGCATATCTCAAGTCTGGTACATACCCCCCAGCTTTCATCTTCTCCCTCAACCCTTCTAATTTAGCAAATATCTCCTCTTTTCGTGGATGTTTCTGATCTCCAGAAAAAAACTTGTTCACTTTACCTCCCATGGAAATCCAGCTAAAACCTGGTTCCTTTTTCACACCCCTGTCTCTCATCATACTTCTCAAACTAAGCCCATTTTCTAAAATACCCATCTCAGTGTATGTGTTTGATAGAAGCACATAAACTGCTGAATCCTCAGGCCTATCTGAGAGAATTTTCTTAGCTGCCATCTCTCCCAGCTCAACATTCCCGTGGACTCTGCTTGCACCCAACAAAGTCTGCCAAATCATAACTGTTGGCTCAATTGGCATATTTTTAATGAAATCAACTGCATCATTTAAACGGCCTTCACGACCAAGGAGATCAATGACACAAGCATAATGTTCCATCTCTGGAACAACACCGTATCTTTCCTCCATTAACTGAAAATAACGGAGGCCATCCTCGACCTTACCTACATGACTGCAAGCAAACAGTACACATAGAAGTGTAACTGAATTAGCTTCAATCCCTGCTTCCTCCATCATCTTGAATAATTGAAGGGCTTTGTTAGCAAAACCATGTTGAGCATACCCTGATATTATTGCTGTCCACGAAACAACGTCAGGCTCAACTATTCTCTCAAAAACTTTCTCTGCATCGTCTATACTACCACATTTGGCATATGTGTCAATTAAAGCACTCTGGATGCAATCATAATCATTGAATCCACCCTTACAGAGAAGGGCATGGATTTGTTGACCATGTTCAAGCAAACCAAGGCTGGCACATCCAACAAGTACACTGGCAAAGGTAACCTGGTTGGGAGCAATACCTTCTTTCCTCATCCGTGAGAAGAAGCCTAGAGCTTTTTCCCCCTCCAAAGAAGTGGAATAAGCAGTCACCATGGTAGTCCAAGAAACCACATCCCTTTCTTTCATCCTGTCAAAAAACTTCTTTGCATCTTCAAGAGACCCGCATTTGGAATAAGTGTTAACAATTGCATTATTCACATTCAACACCCAAAAACCATAACCATATTTCACAACCACAGCATGAACTTGCTTTGCAAGGTGCAAATATTTCAAATCAGAAATTGCATTGAACATGCTACTGTACGTGAAATGATCTGGTACCACCCCATTAAGAGACATTCTAATGAAGAGTTCCAAGGCATGTTCACTATAACAGCACTGAGAATAGCCTGAAATCATTGCATTCCATGGCATATTCACTTTACAATCAGTGAAATTGTTGTGGAAAACCAAAATAGCATCATTCAAGCACCCACATTTCGAGTACATATCAATGAGTGCAGTCCCAACAACAACATTAGACTCCATAGACAATTCATTCACATGATTATGAACTTCTCTGCCCTGGGCAACATTACCTATCTTTCCGACCGCCTTCAATACACTAGCAAAAGTTGACCTATTAGGAGTGACCCCTTTCTTCTTCATTTTTAGGAAGTGATCAAAAGCTTCTAAGTGAAGATCATTTGATGCAAATCCTGATATCATGGCATTCCAAGAAACCTGACTAGGCTCACCCATGGCATCAAAAACCCTAACTGAATCCTCAATTTCTCCAAACTTTGCATACATATTAAGAAGAGAAGTGCTAACAAATACCTGATCCGACAATGCACTCTTGACTATCAGTGCATGCACCATTTTTCCCAATCCAATAGAACCTAACCCAATGCAAGACTGGACCAAAGCAGAGTAAGCGAATTTATCTGGCTCAATTCCACATCTTCGCATTTCAAAAAAATATCGAAGCCCATCGAGAAACAACTCATTATCTGTTGATCCAACAATCATGACAGTCCAAGAGAAAATATTTCTTTGAGGCATTTCATCAAACACCTGACGTGCAGCCGTGAAATCCGAACATTTAACATACATGTGAGCTACATGATTGTACAGAACTACTGCTTTATCGTCATCAAAATTCGATTTCATCAAGAATCCATGAATCGCTTTCCCTTCTCTGATCAACCCTTTTCCCGCACAGTCGCGCAGAAGATCAACAAACACTTGGGTTTGCGATTGTTGTTGAACAGCATCAGTGACTGTATAATGCGTTAGAATCTTGCTATCTGAGACTCCGAGAGATATAACTGAAGATTCCAAAATTGCATTTGAAATTCTAACCTGCAATTCAAATTCGGACTTAAAAATTTTTAAAAATAAAATAAAGAAAAAAGAAAGAAAGAAAGAAAGATAAGGATAAACTGATAAAGCTCTTGAGCTAAACGAGAAAAAAGAGTGTTTTTAGTAACCTTATTGCTTGAAATGGAGTTGGGAGATCGGCGTAGTGAGGGACGAGGAGGAATGCCGATTTTGAGAGAGCAACTGATCGCCGGCATTCTTGATGAGCCGTACAACGTCGGAGGAAATTGCTACAGCCGCAGTGGCAGCTAAGCCAACGGGCTTAATAATGCCACGTGGTCAGTACCGATTAGCTTTGTACTTAAAAGACATTTTTGCCCCTCCTTTTAAACCGTTTCACGGCTATATTATATTCCCGCGATTCCCACGTACATGCGTGATCTTCCCGCGCGTCCCACAGACTTGTAGCCATTCAACGGTTAAAAATGTTTACATTTATATTCCAGTTGTAACGATTATAACGGTTATATTTTTCTTTTCTTTTCTTTTTTTATTATCGAAATTTCATTTATATGTTTACTAATCTCATGAATTTGAAGTAACTGTCAAACATTAAAATGGAGACATTTCCCAACAAAATTTTCTCTATTTACAAAAATTTAAAATCAAGACCTATTATTTAAGCAACCAAGGTCCTTTCCACCAAAATCAACCCTCAGTTAGTCGATTATATTTTTCAGTACAGAATCGTGTGTGACTATAAATTACAATTAATGTCTTTTGTAATTGCATATATGAAATGTTACATTACTTAGTCTATATTTGATCTGATGTAATTTTTCAAAATTTTTAAAATGTTGGTTGCTTAAACCTGAAAATATTTTTTTTAAATTTATAAAAAAAAAATATATGTTATTTTTAAAAAAGCTAAAAATATTATTTTTTAAATTTTTATTTTTAAATCAACCTTAATTTCTCACTTATTAAGATCAACTTATTATTCATTTTAATTAATTACAAGCCAGCTTAATTGAGTTTGGCAAGGAAATCACTTTCAGAACATAAGTCAAAGTTCCTTGTATCAGACCAAGATTTCAATGGAGAACTTTGACGGGATCCAATTAAAATGAAAATCATTCAAATAAAATTAGCTTTACTTAGCTATCTAAACCAATCTCAAGTAGCCAAATGGATAAATATTAAAGAATATCAGAGTAACGTGAGGTAGGGTCCGCAATCATATCAAGTCAAGAACCTTTAGTGATGGAAATTATAATAAATTGAAAAAAGAAATTCATGTGACCTTAAAGAACTCCCTAAAGAATATCCAACCATACTTTGGAAAGCATGAAACATGTTTGAAAAAGAAAGTCTCGGGCGCAAGCACCAAGCTTGCACGAAAACGCGAGGGCAAAGAAAGTCTATATCGATACCTTGAAGTCTTGCTCCTAAAATAAGTTTTTAGAAGATGCAAACCTTGAACAAAAAAAAATCAGAAATTCAAATAAGAGGCTTGTCGTCTTAAGTATGATCTAAGATATATTAATTGTGTACTATATATAATAGAGAAATGATATTCTAAGTATAAAAAATTATAATTATACGAGAAAATATATATGTATGTCTGAAGGATCATTTATTATCCACATCGAGATGTGTAAAACGTTTATATCCAATGAACATATATGTATGTGTAATTGCATTTTTTTAATTAGAATTAACTAAACTAATTAAAACTTTTTCCAACTACCATTAATACTTTTCATCAAAAAATAATGATATTGGTTATATATGTGATTTTCTGTTTTTATTTTAAATGATAAATTTTATAAATCACATGTAATGCAATGTAGTCCGAAGAAAAGAAAGATCATTAATTCTTGCAATGCCCCGTCTAACTTGAACACATTTGCATGTATGTGTGTTCTTTATTGTTTTAGAGGCTTATATATATGGGGCACGAACTAATTAATCAATGGCTACATCACTAGAAACGAAAGCATATAACATTGTTAATTAGTAGGTAAACGTAAACTCTCAACCGCACAAGAGATATAGAAATGTTGTATTACTTTGAGCCACGAGTGGTTGGCTACACTACAAAGGAGGTCACCATGGTGTCCACAAAATTGCATTCAGACTAATGTATACGACAAAGCAAAGAGCTTTTATTGTGATTGGGAAAGGAGTAATTGGCTGAGCAAACAAAATTCATTCTTTTATGAATAGCCACCACACCGCATACTACAAGAAGAAGAGAGAAAGGAACGGCGATTGAGATATACAAGTACTAGTAGTGTGCTTAATGGACTTGATTTATCTTATACCAGCCGGTGTATTTATAGTCTAATATGATAAATATGAATGAGTTTAATTGGATATACATATATATATAGATAACGCTAAGGAATTTAAAGACCAGTCCTAAGTGTAACCATCTTACACTACAATGACGTCGCCATGTTCATGAATTGCATTTACTAGTTCCCTTCATTTTGTGGGCACTTCGCTTTACTGTCTGAACGTCTCACCATATTCTTTAAATGTTAATAAAAGAAATGCTAAAGAGCACATACGCTCTCTCTCGACACTTTTTTTTAATGCCCGTTCACCAGCAATTCATCCACCGCTACCAAAATGACACTACAAGAAAAAGGTGATATTACAACATTTGTAACACGACATTTATCAAAAACGTACTAAAAAGTAGGTATTGCATGACGTTTTACTTATAAACGTCCTTAGAAATATGATATAAATTTTAATAGGACGTTTATTTTTAAAACGTCCTAATTAAGATCTACTACGACGATTTTCAAATATCATGCAATAAATGCGTCTTTTGAGTACATTTTTTCAAAACATCCTGACACTCCAAGAAAAAGACGATATTACAACATTAGTGACACGACGTTTACATCCTTAAAAATGGTACTATTCTATGACATTTACGGAAAAATGTCCTAAGTGAGTCTATATAAACTACTATTACGAACGTTTTATAGAGAGAATATACAAATATGTTTTCTAAACGTCCTCACTATTTGTCATTTACAACATTCATAAAATATATTATAATTACTCCGTATAAATCTCCACTACGACATTTCCCCAAAATCGTCGTATACATTCAACGACCTTTTATAAACGTCACACTTTATTTTTTTTCCACAATGTTTATATAATTGTGTACCAACAATAAGAACTTTTGTAAAACGTCACACTCTATTCTTTTTATACGACATTTGTAAAACATCTAATACATGTAATAAGGACGTTTGCACAGGATGTTTTGTAAAAGTCCTAATAATAATATCCAAAGTCCTTATTGTTGTTGGATATTAAGGACGTTTTACAAAAAGTCTCTAAAAAAGTTTCTCCTTTTGGGACGTTGAATTCAAGAACTTTTGCAAAAGCGTTCGAAAAGCATTCCTATGACTTTTTTCAAACCTCCTTGTAGGTGATTCTCCTGTAGCGTGGTGTTATTTATTCTGTCCTGAAATAAAAGGTTTTCAGGGTAAACTTTTATGATCTTTTCTCTCTTCTGGTATTTGGTTTCCATCATTGGAATGTCAATATATTCTGATGTGGAACTTTGATCTCCCATTTTTACTCTTTCGGATTTTGTTTCCAATCTTTCCAATAGTTAGTTTAGGGTTTTGAGTATAGCTTGCACCCAAACAATCCGTAAAAGGTAGATTTTCTTGTGCGTGCTCGGCAAGAGGTTTTTTACGCTTTCATTTGTTCTACACATTTCTTGAAAAATAAAAAATTATTTTGAAAATATATGAACATATTCAATGCTCCTACCAATATTTTCGTGCGTTGAAAGAAAGGATAGAAAGAGTTGCTTGCGTCAAGGAGTCTGAAATAGCGCAAAAATATATTATAAAAGTCTTTTTTTCTAAATTTAGTCATGAAGTAGTGTTAAATCTAAAATGACAATGACTTATAATTTACATATTGACTTGACTTTGAACGGAGTAAAATAAAGAAACAGATTTATATTGATTACCCGCATAGTATTGAGAAAAATGTTTAATTGAGTTGAGTCGTAGAGTTTAATTTAATTCAACTAAACATTTTTTAAACTATATAGGTCACACGAATCTCACCAGTTAAGTTGGTAATTAAAATAAATAGCTGAGCAAATATCTTTGGTACTCATTTAAGTATAACATTATATACATGCATAACGGGCAACAGCATTTGTGTCGATTCTCAAGATTAATTTACAATAATCAAAAGTTGCAAAAAAAAAAAAAAAGTATTAATATAACTCTTTTTTTTTTTTCTATATATCCTCTAAGTAATCGCAAAAAGTAACTTTTAATTCCTAAGATAAAATTTGCGAGTCCTGAAATAAAGGATGAAAGCAAGGAGAGTTCCAAGAGAACAAATGGATCCCCAGATGATAAAAGTCTTTCTGTAGCATTCAAACCCCATGCATCTCCCTTTATATGTTTCTGCATCTCCTTCTCTTTGATAAAGAAATCCAGCCAAGTAACCAAAGAGAAATGACCCAATAGGAATGTTAACCACCAAAATATTGTGGTTCATGCTGAAGTTCGTAGCACCAAAAAGCTCTGCAGTTGTAGTGACTGCAATGGAGGTAATTGCTCCAGTACATATTCCTATAATGGCTGTACTGATATACAGTGAGATGTTGGTTGGGTTGAGAAGCAAGAAGAAAGCTCCAGCCATTGGACCCATTAACGTCACTATAGATGCTATTCTTGATACTCGATAGTCTTTCCTGCAATATAATTTAGTACCAAGTCACAGCTTTAGTCATCAATATTATGCAAACCAAATTCAAGCAAGAACATTCTAGAGAGAGCTGGACTCTCATTAATTAATTAAGATATATGAATAGTAGGAGTAATTATCACTTTATTATATCTTATCACAAAAATTCTTATTTTTTTTACATAATTTTTGAAGGGTTACATCGTGAAAACCTGATTGCCCGCTTTTTTGGATAAAAGATCTTGAAATATCAAAGCTATATATATTCATAAACATTTTTAGTATTGATTTTCAGCACTAATGCCGGGTTGAGACTGCGTCCAATAGTTGG